>CAUYRT010094956.1:0-13075 GCA_963574885.1 Lepilemur ruficaudatus
AAAAAAGCAAAAAAAATCTGAATAATTTATAAAAGATGCCATAAAAAATGCAGAGGGAAAACTGATCATCCTGCCTGCACTGTGACTGTGGTTGTAACTGTCCCTTTCGTTTGCAGGCCCCTGAGTTTCAGTAAATGTATATAGTAAAGAGTAATTGGCTAAAAAAAAAAAAAAGAAAAGAAAAGAAAAAAAAAAGAGGAAGGAGAGAGAGAATTACACAGTACTACTTACTCTCTAAGGCAGTTGGCTGGGGTTAGGTACAGTAGTCAAGCACTGAGTTGATTAGAGTAACATAGGGCCAACTGAATAATTCGACAACACTTGTTGGGTATTTGGACTCCATGCTTGTAAAGTAAGAGCAGCATGAATATCTATAATTATTATATGACACACAAATTCAAGTCAAAACTGGTAAGAATTGCTTTCTTTTTCAAAGTTCTGGTCACAAACCACTCGATTTATTTCTCACTACCAGCTTTTCTCTTCAAAATTCTCCGAACGCATTCCATCCATTTTATATGAATGCTAGCAATATAATAATAATAATAATGACTTCTAACCATTCATTCATCCTGCTTTATACCTTAATTCAAACAATTTGGAGCAAACATAAATAGGAAATAGACTTTATACAAGGTCAATTTTAGTTATAATCTCTATGCTAGCTCTTAGAATTGCCCCTAAATCTAGCCCAAATGAGAAATAAGTTCTAAAACATGTATACTATAGTATGCTACCAACATAGAAGATATGGTATTGTCACATGGTTTATGACACTTTTAAACTGTCCTTTATCACCCATAAATTTTCACTTATGTCACACATTTAAATTGGTCTTACATCACCCATAAATTATCACTTAGTCATACTAGCTACACCATCTATGTCAATAATAAGTTCTGCCAATTTTTAGGTAAAAAACTTGTCAATGAGGTAGCATTTTTACTTTATGTAGGAATGTGACTGGAACCAAATACCACTACTGTTATCATCTCTTCTTGATGCCAGAGCCCCATGGAAAAAGTGGAAATTAATGTATCTTGAATGTAGATAATGAATCATGAAAAAAGATTTATTTTTCTAGAGTAGTATTAAAAATAAAGAACTTTTAAAAAATTTAAACCTCTAGTGATCTGAAGGAAGATTTGCATAAATATTTTTAAATAATGTAATTACAGCTATAAGAAGTTGGAAAAAAGTCCCACTAACACTTCATATCCCTGACTCTATAACAATTTCTTGTACTGGCCTCTGGCTATAATGTTTTCTATCAGACTGGAGAGAAAGCGTCTTTTATCTCTTTCTTAGACAAGTTGGGAAAATAATCATCTTGGAGATTTTATAATTATATCCAAGTAAAATAGAAGGAAAACGTGGTTCTAATTTAATGTATTAAACCATTAATATTTTCTCCCTTGTTATGTGTTTTTATAGGGAGGATGGTACCTTGGAGTGTTCTCCTTGGTTCAAATAATAAAATTCATTTCAATTTGATACTAACCAGGGAAATAAGTATTTTCTGCTTCTTTGCTGTAGGAAACAATTGAAACAAATGTATTGAAATTCATGACTCACACTTGACTACAGGCAATATCAACTTAAAATTCAAGGTTGTAGTGTTGCAGACATGTTGTGGCACTTCATGCATACAGTTTCATCAACTGGAAACAAAGGAAAAGCAAAACCTCATATACTTTTTTTTATTAAAAAGCTAAGACGCTTACAATGCATCCTTTTAATACTCAGTATGTTGGGGTTTATTTATAAGAAAAAAATACAAATATAGGCTACAGATTCCTAGTTGTTTTTTTTTTTTTTACATTTCAAATATGGTACATAATCTTAGAGTTTAAAAATGTAGTATTTCCATTTAATTGTAGATTTAGGGGATCATTTTTATTTCTATGCAAACTTTACCATTGTATGTATTTGATTAAAATATTGATCATTTATTTCTGTATAACAGTAAGTTTAAGGTGAAAATTTCTTGTATAACAAAATTGGCCTAATATTTTAAAAATAGGTATATTATTAAATATCCACATCTTTGGTTTTCTATCAACTCATAGAAATAAAATGGTATTCTCCTCAGATTGATTTTGAAATACATTTTGCCTTTAGTGAGTATGTGAACTGAAAAGGTAAGAAAGAAGTATAAATATGTAGATTTACAAAGGAACTAGAAGACAAGTATTTAACTACAAAGAAATTTTTACTCCTTAAGATCTCAAAATATGTCATTATTTTTAATAGTTGTAATTTTTTATGAAAGAGGAATTTCAAGGAATATTTTAAAAATACATTCTAGAGATTTCTAAAATGTTTATTCTGATAATTCTCAACAGGAATTTTTTATTTGATTTGCATAAATACTCCTAAAAGGAGAAAGAATCAGAATGCTCAAATATCAAATATAGAAGGAAACATGTAAAACATTATTACATGGAAGCAGTGGGAGGGTGATGAATGCTGATGCCTGCCCCAAGCAGAAACTTCTATATTCATTTATCAAGAATTTTATTCATAAAAAAGACTTTAGGGCTTAAACTAACAAGATTACCATGCCTTAGAATACATTATTCTTTGACCATGGAGATCAACTTTCACATGGTGATGAGATGAGTAAATTGAATATTGGCTACAATTAGCTCCGCATGTGTCTTTTTAGCACTGTGGATGACTGCTGTAGGAAAGCTACATGATAGTTATTACAAAGCATTTGTCGATGCAAAGTGTTCTTCCTTTCTGATAAAGGTATCATTTGAGAACTTTTGACATGCATTGCCAAACCTTTAAGAGACACAGAAACACATTGCTTGTCAATATATGACTGAATACTATTTTTAAAATATTTTTTGTTAAGATGACATGATGTAGGAAATTATTTTTAAAAACTTTAGAAAAAAATTAAATACAGAATAGATAAAGCCAGTGTGGCAAAATCATGAAAACTATTGAATCTGCTTAAAAGTTTTATAAGGATATGCTTTATTTTTCTCTATGTATTTGTATGTTTTTATTCATAATATAGGTTTTTTCCTAATATATTTTATGTTGACCATTAAAATGCAAAAACTGGTAATATTCAGTCATTTGTCATATTTGAGATCAGATTTAATTCTCTTATCTCTGTGCTAATTCATAACATTCCTAACTTCAGAATTGTATGTGGAAAATACATCTTAAATTCTTTCTGGACATTAATATAAACTTTTGTGACGTTTTATACATATATAAAAGTAAGGCCTGGAAAGCTCTTAGAAATATATATAAGCTCAAATCTTCTATTTTTACTTTTAAAGGCCAAATTGATTTCTTTTCACATTCACATACATTTCTCATTCCACATAGTATCTAAATTGTGCAGCCCATACACTACTCCGATTAGCTGTAAATGTAAATCTAGGGAGCCTTAAAATCTGGCTCTCATCATGTTTTACAAGTTTATCTTTAAATTTATCTATGAACACTTTTCTCCTAGAGGTAATCATGAGATAGATTAATTAGCCTAATTAATCTACATAGCTGATATAATTAAGTCTAATTGGAAGCTTCCATAGTCCTTGAGGCAGAGAAGCTTAGTTATCTACCCCAGTATCCGTTCTTTTTTCTTCTCGCTGTATTCACAGTGGCCTTGCATCCAATTAAAAGACACATTTCACTGCTTCCCTTGCAGCTGTATTTTAAGGAATAAATCAGGCAACTTTCAGGAAGTCTTTTTACAGGCAGGAAGAATGTCTCTCTCTTTATTCACTTTCAGCTCTTTCTAAAGGAGGTGAGTATGTCTCCAGACCAAACTGCCATTTTGGAACATGCACTATACTTGCTGTGGTCTGCATATGTCCCCCAAAATTCATGTGTTGGAAACTTAATCCTCCATACAACAGTTGAGAGGTGGGATCTTTAACAGGTGATTAGATCTTAGGGCTCTGCCCTCATGAATGGATTAATGTTGCTATTGCAGGAGTGGGCTGGTTATCTTGGGAATGGGCTCCTGATAAAAAGATAAGTTTGGTCTTAATTTTCTGTCTCTTGTGCTCACTCTGCCTCCGGCCTTCCACCATAAGATGACTCTTGTCAGATTCCATCATCATGCTTTTGGACTTCCTAGCCTCTAGAACTGTGAGCAAAATAAACTTCTGTTCTTCATAAATTATCCAGTCTGTGGTATTCTGTGTATAGCAGCAGAAAACAGACAAAGAAAGAACAATGGCATAGAGAAGTGGGACTGTTACTATAATAAGTATTTGAAAATGTGAACATGACTTTGGAACTGGAAAATCAGTAAAGACTGGAAGAATTTGGAGGAGCACTTTAGAAAAAGCCTGGATTGTTGTAAATGGAGCAATAATTGTGATTGTGGTGAGGACTCAAAAGAAGAGAATTAAGTAATATCTAAGAAGATTAAGACTTTCCCTAGTCTTCTCTCCTTGTGACCAGAATGCTGGTAGAATACCATACCAATGCTGGTAAAGGCCATTCTGACAGGATCTCGGATGGAAATGGGGAACAAGGTATTGGAAACTTAATGTACAGGAGCAATGACCTTGGCTGAAATGTATCCATGCCTGAGGACTTTACGGAATGTGGAACTTAAGAGTGATGAACTGGTATCTGGTAGAAGAAATATTTAAGCAGCAAAGCAGTGAGGCTGTTGCATAACTACTTTTAACTGCATACAGTGAGATGCAAGTAGAAAGGAATGACTTAAAGGCATAATTATAATTAAAAGAGCAACAGAGTGGAAAAATTTGGGAAATTTGCAGCCTGGCCATATAAAGTTAAAAAGCCTCTTTGGAAGAGAATCTAAAGGCACGATCAAGTGACTCTTTGCTAAAGCGATTACCCTGGGTAGGTGGATAGTAGGCACCCAGATATTATTCATCAAGAAAGTGAGAGAAAGACCTTGAAAGCATTTCAGAGATCTTCTAAACTTCCCCTCCATCGCAGGCCCAGAGTTCTAGGAGGGCAAAGTGGTTTTGGGGGACTGACCCTGGGTGTCCTCCATGGGTTCATTACCATGGGCCACCTTGGGACTGTGCTCCCTATGCTCTGTGCATTGTTCCTCAGCTGCCCCATCTCTGACTCAAGTGGCACCATGCTCACTTTAACCACCACTTCAGAAGGTACAAGCTGTAAATTTTGTTGGTGTCTACGTATTGCTAATTCTGTCGATGTGCAGAATGCAAGAGTTGTGGGGGTGTGGCTACCTCTATTAGATTTCAAAGGATGTTGCAAATAGCCTGGGGACCCAGGCAGAAACCTGTTACACTGCCAGAGCCCCCGCCACAGAAACTTCCCACTAGGGTAATGCTAGGAACAGGGCTGCTTCGAGAACACAGAACTGTGGAGCTGCCATCATGCACCTCCAACCCATGAGAGCTGCTGGACAGATTGAGCTCAGAAAAGCCATAGAAGCAGGGATACCTGAGGCCTTGGGGGCCCATCTGCAGCCCCAGTGTGCTCAGGTTATGAGACATGGAGTCAAAGGAGATTATTTTCCAACATTTAAGAATAATGTTGTTTTCCCTGTTGGATTTTGGACTTACTTTTAACCAGTTACTCATTTATTTTTGCCTATTTCTCCCATTGGGAATGGGAACGTCTATCCTATGTTTGTCCCACAATTGCATTTTGGAAACAGATAATATGTTTTGATTTCACACATTCACAGATGAAGGGAATGTGCCTCATGTTGAGTAGTGCCTTGAGTTTCACTCATATCTCATTTAGATGAGACTGTGAACTTTGGACTGTTGAGTTGGTGGCTGGAATGAGTTAAGATTTTGGGTCTATTGGGATGGAATGAATGTATTTTGCATTGTGAAGAGGACATGAATTTTGGGGGCCAGGGGAAGAATGCTGTAGTTTGAATTTGTCCTCCAAATTTCATGTGTTGGAAACATAATCTCCCATGCAACATTGTTGAAAGGTGAAACTTTATGAGGTGATTAGGTCACCAGGGCTCTGCCCTCATGAACGGATTAATTCTGTTATTGCAGCAGTGAGTTAGTTTTCTCCAGAATGGACTACTGATAAAAAGGAACATTTAGCCTCTATTTTCTCTTTGGCCCATGTCTTTGCTTCCGCCTCTCACCTTCTACCATGGGATGACGCTTGCAAGACGTGGCACCACACTCTTTTACTAACTCTAGAACAGTGAGCCAAATAAGCTTGTGTTCTTTATAAATAACCTGCTCTATGGTGTTCTGTTATAGCAGCAGAAAACAGCCTAGGAAAATACTCTAAGAATTTTATTTTGTTATTAATAATAATAATTATTGCTATCACTTAAGTATTTATGTTCTGAAAACAATCATAAATCACTCATGATTAACTGTGTTACTTATTACTCAATGACCCTGCTTATTATTTGTTTATTACAGGTCAGAAAACTAAGGCTTGGCAATGTTAAGTGACTTGAGAAAGTTCACAAAATCCCAAGGTATTGTTGAGATTCAAACCCAGGGCAGCCTGATGTGAAGGCTTCAGGTTGATTAACCACTGTTCTGTAGGACTTTCTCAGATAAAGGCTTTAGGCTTTATTAAGGACTGAACTTCAATTAGCCTTTACTATTGACACTGTTGGAGTCCTTAAGAAGATTGAGGCCTTTGTACTAGGTCTTGAAAGGTATGTGGCTTTCAACAAGGGGAATGTTTAGGAAAGAAAGGAAAGGAAACATGGTGATTTACAGTTTGTACATGTCAAGCTTGAGATGCCAGAATGACAACCTGGATGGAAAGCTCAATAGACAGCTGGAATAGGAATCTGGATCCCTCAGTGTTTTAAAAGGTCAGAGCTAGACATATAGATCTGTGAGTTATTTGTATGGAAGTGATAGGTAAAACAGTAGAAATATCTGAGATTGTCTGCAAAGAGTAATAGGGAGCTAGAAAATAAGACTGGTGAAGGATCCTTGAAAATATCTGCATTTAGAGAAAGATGGAAATAGAGAATGCAGCAATGGTAACTGAGATGATTCATCCAAGTGAGAGGAGGAAAATTAGAAGCATGCAGCGTCAGTGTAACCAAGAGTGGAAACACTGAAACAAAGAAGCAGTAGTAGAAAATGCTACAGAGACATTCAGTGGGATAAAGATTCAGATTTTCAAAATTAGGAAGATACTGTTAAGCTTGAAGGAAGCAATTTCAGTCAATTTGTAAAATAAAACAGTGATTGTATTGGATTAATAAATCAAGATGAAGAATTAGATAAAGCAAATGTAGATTATTGTTTCTAGAAGTTTGGCAAGAAAGGGAAGAATGGGTATGACCAGGTATCTAAGTGCAAAAAAGAATCTGGAAAAGATTAATTTGTTGTTATTGCTTTGGTTTGCTTTTTAAAGTTTACATTAGCATGGAGACGTTTGAGTATGTGATAGCTGAATAAGAAAAAGGCTGGCCAAAAAAAGAAAAAAGAAAGAAAGAAAAAAGAATGTGAAAATACATAAAAGACAAAAGAGATTAATGAGGAACAAGACCCTGACAGACGCTGGAAGAGAAAGACTCAGTAAAGATCAGGAGAGGTGAGCTTTGGCGATGAGAAGGCAATGCTGCCTTGGAGTTGGATACGATGGCAGGGCACATGAGGGTAAGGGACACGTTGATGTGACTGTTATGAATCTACTTCCTTTTGAGTAATTATGATCATCTAAACCTTAATTTCTTCTTCTAGGTTTAGGAAGGATGTACAGATATCCTAGGATTTCAGGGAGGTAGACAGCGTGCTACCAACTGTGGAGCTCTTTTCATTGATTCTATAAAGGCTTTATATCTATTTTGTTTTATGCAGATATTGAATCTCTTTTATTATATAGAAGGAGGAATTACCTATTACAAAAAGCAACTACTTTCTAATATGGAATGCATTTCAGCAAATAACTTATTTTTACTTTTTTAACATTTAAAAGTCTTTCCCAACACTACTGGTCAAACTTCCTATTATACTTTTTCCCTTCTAAGTGCTTTTCTATTGTCTGATTGCCTTTTGTATAACACATAGAATATATATATACGCACACACACACCAAGTTTTCACAGAACCTCTAAGTAAGACATGGAAGCTGCCATGTCTGTGGCCCCTTATTTTATTAAAAATATTTGTCAACCGTGCATCTTGGTAAATTCACTGAAAATCATTTAATTGTACACTTAAAATGGAGTAAAGGCATGATATGTAAAGTATACTTCAATAAAGAAAAAATCATTTTTAATATATCTGCTAGTCCTTTCAGAAATGTCTTTAAGTATGAGGAAGCAGCCATAAAAAATATATATATATATTTGTCCAGGTTTTAGTGTTACTCAAAAAAAAAAAACCTACCAAAATGATAGTTTTGAAGAAAATTATGAAGAAAAAAGCCTCAAGATAATTTTGAGTCTTTTTTCTTCATAATAAGATAAATTATATAAACACACACACTTCTTATTCTAAGATCCAGGCTTGAATATATTACACACACACACACACACACACACACACACGTACTTCCTTTGTAACAGAGAAAGAAATTAAATTGTCTAAGAGATCATCCAACAAAACAAATTAAAAGTAAGATTTTTACACTTTAGTCAACACTGTGAAAACTTTCAATGTTAATATTACTTGTAGTTTTAGATTAAATAGGAAATTATCTCTTATTTCATATAATATTTGCAGCCGTTAACATCCTGTTACAATAACTAGTATGTTTAGCATAATATTAATGATGGAATTATTGAGTTTGGATTCTGGACACTATTTTTTAAACTAATGAAACTCTCACCTAGATATCAAATGTAAAAATGTCCAGAATTAATTATCCTGGAGAAAGAAAAAATATCTCAATTGTCCCCTCAAATAATGCCAAGAAGGAGTTGATTCCATGGCAACATATCAAAGTGTAGAATGGAAATACAATGCATACTCTTCTGCAGGTACCTAGATAATGATATATTACCATAGTTTTTCACAAAGCAGATAAGAGAAGAATCATTTTTTATTTACTCAGACCAAAAAGTGACCTCAAGGTGTTTCCCAGAAGACCTGCCTCTACTGGATTCCCTATGAATAAAAACCATGTATAGTAAATGTAGGTAATAGTAGAGAATTTTTTTTTATCTAACTGGAATATAAAAAAGAAAATTGAAAACGATTGCCACCTCGTCAAAGTGGCCTACTCTGGTTATTCTTTCTAAAATATTAACATCCAGGCCCTTTACAATGGGTCTTATTTATTATTCTTCCTAGATTTGTCACCACTGAACATACTCATTTCTTTGTTTTTGTATTTTCTGTCTCCTTTCTCTAGAAAGTAAGCTACATGAGAGAAGGGACTTTGATGGTGTTGTTTACTGCTATATCAACAGCACCTAGTATAGAAAATGTGTGTAATAAATATTTTTTAAATGCATAAATGAATGCACGAACAGGTCTCAGCTATTTAGAATTCATTCTCCCAAAAATTAATGTGTTTTATCATAACATAATTTTTGACACACTGAATCTTAAATATAAGATATTTGATGATGAAAACTATAATATTTAAATGCTATACATACAACCTTTCAGACAGGTCTCTGGGGCACAAATCTCATACAAATTAAGACTAGACATTTTTGGTATAAATGAAGACATATTGTAGGGTTGGGGTCTGAAATGTCAATTCTTGACTTACTCATGGCTGAAGAATGACCAGATGCATCAAAGTAAGGCGAGCATGAAAATGAGGTTTATTGAGTGAAGAAAGATAAGATTATAGAGCAAGAACAAGATATAGGTTTACAGAGTGAGATACATATGCCACAGATGATGACTGGATCAATTTTTTGTTGTGGCAAAAGAGTGCAAACAAAGGAAGGGCGTGGTTATGGTTTGGGTCTTGTTTTATAGTGCCTGGATTGGGACCTCCCTCATGGCTCAGACATTACCACGGAACCACTTTGATTGGGCAGTTGGGAGTTATATGACCTGAGCCTTACTATGCATGCAGATCTCCCATGAGTCTCTCTGAAAGCTGGTTGTTCTAGGTCACTTTCCAGACTCTATCGTACCTATGGTGTTAGGCCCATGGGCTAGAGAGTCTTCTGTGTTCTTTTACAGTCGGTGCACTAAGTGCTGATTGTCAGATTCATAGTGTAATTCCTCCTCTCCCAGGTATGACAATTACTTGGGACAGGATTAAGGTGGGGTGGCACTGGGACAGGGGCCCACTTTTATCCCTAGGAGACCTGGAATCCTTCACTATCTACCTAACAATATGTTTAGCTCCACTCTATCCAGAAGGTCCACCAAGATTATGGTAAATAAAAGAAGATATAAATTGAGGTCAAAGAGAATGGGATGAGAAATGTAGAAATTCTGAAAGCTGAAGAGCCAACAGAGGAGAGGTAGCTGACTTTGCAGAGTAGAAAGCAATGAAACTTGAGCCTGCAGGTGCTGGGGACCAAGAGGATGTAAAGGGATTTATGCTGCAGAACCTTAGAAAAACTCAAACATGGCAGCTACCAAATTTCTCTGAGGGTGAAAATGTAAGGTAAGGTAAGGAAGATTGAAAGTTAAGATGGGGGTAGCTAGCCAGCCAACAGGCCTATAAGGAAGAGTACCCCAGGTTCACTTTCCACAAAGGTGAAATCACAAATCCAGTATGTAGATTCATGGGCTTCAGACCCACTTAGAGAGTTAAAATTTCCATGTGAATGGTGAGTCATTCCAGGCCTCTTTGCCTGTCTGGTTCACTTACTTGTTGCCTTTTTTTTTTCTGGTTTGGATAGCTTACCCAATGATCTGAGCCAGTTACAGTAATTGAGACAACGCAAGGGAAATTTGTAAAATACTACTACCAACCAAAGCTGCCCTTTTAAACATATGTATAATAAGCCCAAAATATATGGGACTGGAACTTGAGGAATGGTAGACATTAAAAAGGAAAATCAATGTTAGCTTTCGATCCCAATTTAAATGAATTGAACTATTAAAAAATCAGAGCTACAAAGGAAACATGCTGCCACGGAACAATTTCAGTGTTCTTGACTGACATAAGCAAATTGGAACTATAAGAAGGATCAAGGCTGCAAATGGTTTTGAAAGCCATAAATTGTAAAATCAATATGCTAAGCTACTGGAAGCCAGTGTGAAAAGCACAGTGCAAGAGCACTTGTGATCCTGCCTGGCTCCCACCAATGCCTGGCATGCACATTCTATAAATTAAATTTCAACAGGTTGCGCTTTCTTGCCAAATAGGTCTATGGCTCTTGCTAGAAATAAGGAATATTCTTTAAGTAAAGAAGAAGAAGAAAAAGAAACATGCCCTTTATATTGGGGCAAGTAACAATTTAGCTCTCAGTATCAGAAACAGAGCTGAATAATTCTTCTGAGTAGAACTAAGCACCAAAGCTGTAGATAGAAGAAAATGAACAACTATTTTTAAAATGGAATATCATAAAAAATGAAGAAAGTGAAAGATAGGAGGTAGGATAAGAAAGAGAGACAGAGGGAGAATGACTCTGGGAAATAGAATGTCATCAGCTATCTCCAACGTCACTGAATTTCACGACAGGCTTTTTGTGTCTTCTTTATATCGGGATCAATATGTCCTAAGCATGGACAAGACCCCTTAGGGTTGGTCCTGCTCTTTTCTGTTTGTCTTTCTACGTAGACAGGACACCCAGCTGCAGTGATCATGTGTGGTCTCCCCAAACCCTCCCCGTCTAGGGCAGATAGTGAGTCATATGGGAAGGCTATTTCAGCATTTGGACAGCACCACCATCACCATGCCTGATATTCCTGAATGGGCAAGGTAATGAAATACTGAAATCACACCTCATGGCACTGTCTAGTCTTCACCATAGCTAAGGCTTTCTTTCAAATAATATGGAAAATATCTGAAGATTCTACATAAAAAGTGAAATTCAAAATTATTTATTCATTATGAAAACACTCATATAAAAGATATGCAATAAAAAAAAAGGCCAGGAAAGTAGTGATGGTGGCTCTGTGTTTATAGAAGGATTATAAGTATTTTATTATTTAAATGTTTGTAAAAGATCGTATTATTTAAAAATTAAAATAACATTTGGTAAGGTACAATAAAATTGGGTCTAGATTCAGAAAAATATTATTACTCTTGTTTTTTAAATTTAATTTCTTTCATGTTTATTAATTCTGTGTTCCTCTTTTTTTCTTTTGCTGGTTTTTCAGTATCCACTTTATGAATTGTCTTTTTGGTCCATTTATCTATATTTGAAAAAAATTAAACAAATTAAAAATCTCTGTCATTCCTTTAAATAGAAGTAATATATATATAGAAAAGCAACATAATCAATCATGACTTAGTTTGGACATCTAGCATGCTAATTAAACTCAAAGTATATTTTACAGGCTTTTAAAAAATAAGCTCATATTCAATAAGTTCCTCTAAGTAATCTGTCCAATTTTCCCCTGCCATTTGAGAGTATGGAATTTTAGATCATTAGGATAAATCAACAATTACATCTAAATGTTAACAAGTATCCTGATTAAAATTACCACTCTGCTAGAAATAAATTCAGTCTTTTTGCATATGTATTAATATTCTGTATATTAAACACAGTCAAAATAATCCTATATTCCCATTTAGAATAGTTTATATTTGTTTAACTAATACATCACATCTAAAACATGTAATAATTAGGAATTAATTCATACAAAATACAAATGTCCTATATATCTGTAGATCAGTCTGTTATTTTAACTCCATATTATAAGTGAGCTCTTTTCAATTGATATATGTATAAATCAGATATATAAATTATATAAGTGCATTTTTTTTATTAGTTTCCTAGGGCTTCCATAACTAACTGGGTGGCTTACATAAATTTGGTACCTCACAATTCTGGAAGCTAGAGGTCCAAAACTAAGGTGTTGGCAGGGCCATGCTCCCTCTAAGACTCTGGAGAGAATCCTTCCTTGGTGGTAGCCACCAATCCTTGGTGTTCCTTGGCTTGCAGCTGCATCACTCTAATCTCTGCCTCTGTCATCACATGGTAGTCTTCATATGTGTCTGTCTTCACATGGAATTTTCCTTTTCTTATAAGAACACTAGTCATTTGAAATTA
>CAUYRT010094957.1:0-17660 GCA_963574885.1 Lepilemur ruficaudatus
CTGTAATTTTTAATTCTATTATGAACATACCTCCGCCCCCCCCCCACGGTTATTGCTAGTACATTCAGGTATGGTTTTACTGAAATATTTTATTTATTGTTAGTTTTTCAGCCTTTGCCTATGCCATTATTTTATCTGCCCATAATAATAATTTTTGTCTCTTTCTTACTCTTATTTTTACTTTGTTATCTTTTTACATTGTCCAGAACTTCTAAAAACAATATTAAATAATGATGCTGGTAGGGACATTATTGTTCTGTTCCTGATTAGGGTAGACACATAGTTTAATTATGTATAATATTGGATGTTTAGGCTGTTTTAAAGCAGATCCTTTATAATCTCATTAAGGAATTATCCTTGCATTTTAAAATGTATGTGGTAGGAAATGGTATGAGATCATTATATATTTGCTCTTATTTCCTAATTGGGAAATATCTTTGTATCTGTGAGGAAAATGCTGCTTTTTCTGTAGGTAGCTTATAACTGTTACAGACTATTGAATTCTGTTTGCTTGTATTTTACTTAGGATCTTTCTTCTGTAAATCATAAGTAGTGAAATTGCTCTGTAAGAGTAGTTATCGACTTTGGCTTGTACTTTGTAATTACCTGGGAAATTTTAAAAATCACTGATGCCTGGGCCTGCCCTGAGACAATCTGATTTCAATGTGTGTGGTGGGGGATGTGAGTGTGGCCAAAGCATCAGGATTTTTTTTCTTTTTATAGACAAGGTCTTACTCTGTTGTCTATGCTGAAGTGCGGTGGCACGATCATAGCTCACTGCAGCCTTAAACTCCTGGGCCGAGGCCATCCTTCTGCCTCCTGGGTAGCTGGGACTACAGGCATGTGCCACCACACCCTACTGATTTTTTTTATTTAATTTTTTTTACAGATGGGGTCTAACTATGTTGCCCAGGCTGGTCTCCAACTCCTGGCCTTGAGTGATCCTCCCACGTTAGCCTCCCAAAGCTCTAGGATTATAGGCAATGAGCCACCACACCTGGCCATCATCAGAATTTTAAAAAGCTCTGGTCACTGAGTGACCTTCGTAAGCTTTATGGCCTGCTCCAGGGGAGAATGACAGGAGAAAGCCAGAGAGACCTTCCTGCACCTGGCATTTGTTTTCTCAAATGACAAGGTGCCATATTTTGGGGTAGTGTGTCCTGAACCTCATCAGTAGCTTTTAAAAAATACTAATTCGTCACATGCCGCAATATTTTGATTTAATTTATTTAGACAAAGGTCTAGTCTTTATAGGTTCCTAATGCACAGTCAGGGCTGAAAAACATTATTAGCAATTCATCCTCTCTCTCAAACTCTAAATTCTCTTATGTAATAATTTAAATCCATTAATTTACCCAGATTACAAATTCGCCTGTATCATTTAGATTTGTATGGCTTTAAATTTTATTATAGTCTATATTTATTTTTTGTATGTTTAAGTTTATTTTTGGTGCAATTATTATTGGGAGTGACAATTTTTATTTTATTTCTAGTAGTATTGCTTTGTGATCAATGACCATAACTTGTATAATTTGTTTTTTAAATTTATTAGAAGTTTTGAAAATTAGCATATGATAAATTTCTATAAATATGCCATTGTTATATATAAAGGAGCCATCCTCTATATGCAACACAAAATTTATTATAGCTTATTTCCTTGACTCTAAGGAGTCATCATCATGAGGATAAACCATTGATTTAATAACAGCTTTTTCAAGAAGGATAAACAACACTGCATTAAATGTACACAAATTTTTATTGTCTGCTAACTAGCCTATAAGAGCATGCATTTACCCCTACCACTATATGCCTTACCATTGTTATATACCATTGTATACTTTACCATTATATACCTTAGTGTAAGTCTGAGTATTTTTCATAAAATAGAGCCTAAGCATTTTAAACTTGGACTTATGTTGACCTGTTTATAAAATGTTGAGCTTTATTGAACATTACTGGTGCTTCATCTTTCTTTCTCTAGAAATTCAGCTGTGAGTTTTTGACAGATGTTTGGTTCCTGAGTAGTAAGTAGTCTTTATGACTCATGCATTGGTCACATCAACTTCCCCATCTTTAAAAATTATATGATTTGTTCTGAGATATTATGCTTTTGCTTTTTGCCTTGCATTGCCTAGCCTGTGATGGACAACCTTCTCCACGCAATTATTTTTTGTGTCATACTGCATCAGACAATAATTTTGAAAATATTTTAAGTGAAAATTAGAAATCTAAATTAATGTTAAAATCTGGCTGTTTGGGAGGACATGAAAATAGGATTAACTCCTTCCCTACAAAGCTAAATTTGCACCATACATCAAGTTATAGCTACTTACCCATTGAAATGCTTTTCTTATACCTTTGATTTTTTTTGGGGGGGGGTGTTAATTGTAAGAAGATCCTGAGTTCAGAAATAAACATTTAAAATTTTTCCCTTACAATGAAGAAATCATATACCTGTTATTTATAGTTAATTGATTTCAGGTGTTTTTTAGGCTAGTATCAAAACTCCAAATGCCTTGGGGATCAGGCAGGTATCCTCATATACTACTGTAGGGCCTGCAAAGGTCTATGGGGAACTGAAGATCACATGCCCCACTCCCCAACAACATTTACATTCCATTTTCAAGAAAATTGCAGCCAATTACAACTTCTAGGATCTTATGTATCTACTTTGTGCTTGACTTATAAATTGTGATAAAACCTTGTATCATAGTTATGTTTCTATAAATTTTCATTTCTAACAGTTCTTATTTTAGATTCTTTTTTCAGGATTCTCTGATACATCAAGTTCTATTGCAATTAGGTCATTTAACTTTGTGAAATTATTTTTAATTTATTTGGTGTCTCTTCCCTTACATTATACTTTTCCACATTTTACGATTTCCTCTCGCTCTTCCTGTTCTGTCTTTCCATCTCTACCACTCTCTGACTTGCCCTATATCTTTCATGCTGGAGTTAGGCAGCTGTGTATACTCATGGGCACAGAATATGAAGTAAGTCTGGCCTTCTACTCATATAAACCTAAAATAAGATCATTCCTTTTCTCTTTATTTCCACTTAGTATCCTTTCTTCTCTTTTAATGCATCATTTGATTGATAAATATTTAATGATTACATACATGACAGTTGTTGTCAACTGACCTATGCCAGTTTGGTCATTCAAATTTATACCAGTAGCATTCAATACATAGAGGCAGGTGAGCGTTAAGAATATTCTCTCCACACTTTCCTGATTACAAAGAAAAAAAAATCTCAGATTGAATACTACCTATGCTAAAAGCTCAATGAAACCCTGGCTCTCTGTCCTTTTAGGTGTTCCAACATTTTCCCCCTTTATTTTTAAATATTGAGATATAATTCACATAACATAAAACTCACCTTTTATTTAAATTTCAAAATTTCAAAATTACGAGGGGTACAGATGCTTTAGGTTACATGGATTGTTTTTGGAATGCTTGAGTCCAGGCTATAGGTGTGTCCGTTGCCCAAATAGCATTCATGGTACCCATTAGGTTGGTTTATTCCCCTTCCCTTCCACCCCCTTCCTTGGTTGCTTTTCACTAAGTTTTGCTTCCCTTTGTGCACGTGTGTGCTCATCAGTTAGTTCCAATTTAATAGTGAGTACATGTGGTGTTTGTTTTCCGTCCTTGAGATACTTCACTTAGGAGAATGGTTCCCTGCAGGTCCTCAAGGGGAAAGGCATGGGCCCCTGTCTCTCTGGAGACTTCAGACTGCAGGACATGCCAGCTGGGGAGAGACAGATGCTTGCCAAATTCTAGGCTCAAACTGCTCTCCTGGTTGCAGTAGGTGGGGGAGAGGTGGGGAAGAATAAGTATCTGAATGGAAGAAAGCCAGCTCTCTGGCCTCTTGGGTCACTTGCTAGCCTGCTGATCACTGAAGCGGCGTGGGAGAGAGAAAAGGGATCACCTCTTAACCTTTCACTGGGCTCCTAGCCTTTCTTTTCCTTTATCTTCTTCCTTCTCTGCTCTGCAGTTTTCCTCCATGAGGTCCCTGGTAGACTCCAGCACTTCTCTCGATGATCGACATCTGAGTTGTGTTTCCTCTCCCCTCTCCTTTATCTGAAACCCTACCTTCACTCCTGGATGGTCTGGCAGTAATGTCTCTAGTCAGCCATCTTGCCTGAAAACTCACCATTTTTTTTTTTTTTTGAGACAGAGTCTCACTCTGTTGCCCAGGCTAGAGTGCCATGGCGTCAGCCTAGCTCACAGCAACCTCAAACTCCTGGGCTCAAGGGATCCTCCTGCCTCAGCCTCCCGAGTAGCTGGGACTGCAGGCATGCGCCACCATGCCCGGCTAATTTTTTCTATGTATTTTTAGTTGGCCAATTAATTTCTTTCTATTTTTAGTAGAGATGGGGTCTCACTCTTGTTCAAGCTGGTTTCGAACTCCTGACCTTGAGCCATCAGCCCACCTTGGCCTCCCAGAGTGCTAGGAAAACTCACCAGTTTAAAGTGTCTAACACAATTAAGTGTCCAACATCTTTTTTTAACTGAGGTAAAATTCACACAGCAAAATTAACCATTAGTTATTTTAAAGTGTGCAATTTTGTGACATTTAGCAATTCACAATGTTGTGCAATCATCACCTCTATCTAGTTCCAAGACATTTTCATCACCTCACAAGGAAACCCTGTAACCATTCAACAGCATCTTACCTGAAATGTTCACTAAATACAAATATTGACAGCATTCTAGCAGTGGGGTTTCACTAACCTTCTCTTTGAAATTAGGCCAAATTCCCCAAGAAAGCAGCTGAACATAGGACCATTTTGGAATGAAGCCAAAAGTGCCATTTTGAAGGGTATAGATTCCAGAGGTCACCAGATCCCTAGAACCTGTTCCTGTAAGGACAGTGCCTGATCAATATTTGTAACTGATCTGTGGATTTTGAATATAATCATTTCACTAACCAAAACTCATTTCTAACATCATTTATGGTAACAGAGCTTCTTTTGTTGATCAGAGAAAAAGATTACCGAAGTATTTTGTTAGCCTCTTCTGAAGTGTGGGCTTCTGATAGAAATTTGCTAAACACTCCTGGAGTGTATATTCTTAATTAGGATAACTGACCACCCCTTAGAAGGTAGATTGCATCGAACAGACTTACTAATATATATCATATTATCCATATTAAGTAACCCTGGAGTTACATGATATGCACAATTAACTTTTGCAACTTCAATGATAAAAATTGATCACAACTGAGAGAGAAAGGGAATATTTCAATGAAGCTCTCAAGCAGCCTGTGCCCCAGATCAAGCTTGAAATGGTAGCCTAAATCTACTATTCCCACAACTGTTCTCAGTTACCATGTCCTCCTCAGTGTATGAGTAGGATACCATGTTGAGAATGATTCCAATGGTGATTCCAAAGATATATATTATTCATACAATGTGACACCTAAGCCTAAAAAACTATTTTAAGCCAGCTGTGGTGGCTCATGCCTATAATTCCAGCACTTTGGGAGGCTGAGGCAAGAGAATCCCTTGAGGCCAGGAGTTGGAGACATAACATAGTGAGAACCCGTTTCTACAAAAAATTAAAAAATAAAATCAGACAGGCCTGGTGACATGAGTCTGTTGTCCCAGCTACTTGGGAGGCTGAGGCAGGAGGATCACTTGAGCCCGGGAATTTGAGGCTGCAGTGAGCTATAATGATGCCACTATACTCCAGCCTGGGCGACAGAATGAGACCCTGCCTCTAAAAAATAAAAAAAAACCAAAAAACTATTTTTACTGATCTTCGACTGAAGAGGCAGGCAGGCAGTCATCTGTTTTAGCATGGAAGAAAAGTGGGCTGTGTTTTACTAACTGAGAAGCACAGTTATCCAAAGTGGTTAAGGAATTTTTAAGGATATTTTTGATGACCTCTGATTTTTACCATAACTGCTTTAGAATCCGTCTGTCCTATCCACCCCTCCCCATCTACCACCACAAACATACAATATAAGATGAGTCTGAGTCTAGCATTGAGCTGGGTTCTTTGAGTACACCTGAAAAAGTGTAAGGTGGGGTCTCCAGTACATTGGAAGAATCTCAGATCTGCCTGTTGGAATTGCCTCCAGGCAAGTAATTGGCAGGACCAAAAGTCAGGATAATTTCATCCTAGAACTGAGGTAGTTTTGTGTTATTGTTAATGGGAAAAAATTGACAAAACTTATATTCATCTTGTGAGAAAGAATATTTTGTCTCAATAACATACATTTAGAATCTCACTGTGAAATCCTAAAGGCAAACACTAGTTCAATTTATGGTAGAGCTGCGTGGTGGATATATTGCTTGAATATTATTGCCGTGTTCTTACCAAACTTTATGTGCTGCTGTATCCTAGATTGTATGTTCATTTGCATAGCTGATGTGTAGAATGTCTTCTTGGAACAATCCCCTCAACTTTTTTTCTTTACATTAACAAAAAGTACACAGGTAGTGGCTTTATTGATTTTAAGTTTGCTGAATTTTTTTTTCATTTCTTAATTTCTAATTATGGTTCTAACAGGTATTATCTTTTGATGCCTACTCAGAAGATGAAGTACCTGATAAAAGCCAAGAAAACTACAGAATACGACGCTATAAAATCTACTTTTACCTTGAAGATGACACAATTCAAGTAAATGAACCAGAGTTGAAAAATAGTGGACTGCCTCAAGGTATCTATTTAAAGCAAAGTTATGGTTCTTTCACTTCTAACTGCTGCCTTTATATCCTGTCTTTCTTTAGCTTCTTAAAAGACCCCATGCTAATGCTTAGGTATCTAATTTGTTTGCAATGGTGAATATAAACATGCTGGTAGTGGTTAGTCATTGTTGGGGACTTAAAAACTTTCTACCCTGCACCATTGACTGGTTCTCTCATTCCTCTTTGGCACACTTATATCCTTTTGGGTTTGCTCTGGTATGGGCAAATTCTCCTATGTCTTTGACTTTTTCCTCAAATCCTTTGATCTCTTTGTGGTGAGCACATCACTTCCTTCATAACACCCTCAGGGGAGAAGGGAAAGCTGTTCTCCACTGTCACTGCCAGATTGGTATTCTCTCTTCTTTCTTGAATTTACTGTTATTTGTTTCAACCACCCTTTACTCATCCTCATATCTGTTAACTACAGACTTCAGTGGTGCCTCAACACAGAGTCATTGTTCCTTCAACCCATGGATGCCAGTCATCTTTATCCATACTCCATTTCAGCAACAGATAAGAGTTAACTCTGTGATGTGGCCACCAGAGGAGCTAATCCTAGATTGCATTATTAGAGTATGGCAAAGATCAAGGGAGGTGACTGATTTCTTCTGTTTGTGCTGTTAAGTCCTCGCCTTGGGATGATGCTGAGTTCTGGACACCTTCAGGGAATAGCAACCATGATGGTAAAAGGACCAAAAATGTGTCATACACAAGTCAGAATAAAGAAAAGGGATATTTATTTGTAATGGGAAGACTCAAGTGTGTGTGATAAATTTCTTCAGGAATCTAAGGGGCTGTCATGTGGAAGAGGGATGACCTTATTTTCTGTATCCTCAAGAGAGCTTCCAGAAATTATAGTGAATGGACCTGCATGGGGTTAGGAGTAGGGGTCTGCTGTGGGGGTGGAGGAGAGGAAAATCTATTTGTTTGTGAACTGGTATAGCAAGATGGCCCAGGGGCAGGTCAGGGATTGTTTTTCACTGACAGCTTGGTAGAGGTATAGGTGGGGAGTCAAGTGTTTGTTTGGTGGTTGGTGTAAATGACCTTTCAGGGTCCTTTGTTCCCCTAAGGGGCCATGATTTTTAGTACATCGTTGTTTCTTTGTCTTTTGAAGTATTGCCACCTACAATATCTCAGTCTCTGAAATTGCCTTCTTTGTCTACAATTTCTACTCCTTTTATTTTCCCCGTTTGCTAATACCTACCATCCCTGTTCTTCGTTTTCCTAGCAAAACATATCCTGAATATGTCCATGTCTTTCTATTTCCTTTATTACTGTCCTCACCTAAGCTGTGCTCATCTCTTGACTAGAGGAATGGAATAGCTTCCTAACATGGTCTCCTTTCTTCCATTCCTGCTCCTCCTACAATCAGTTCTCTATGTGGCTGCCAGAGTGTTGTGTGGCATATTATTAATACTTTAATGCAATGGTGGCCTCCAAGAAATATGCATGCAAGCTCTCCCAGAGGCCACAGAACAGAAAGCCCATGGACCAAATTAAAAATGCATGAATCACACAATGCATTAAAATAATTTAAAACACATAGTAAGAAGCAAGGAAGAAAGAGATGGAATAAGTTCACACACTTAGGACAGGGTACAAGTAGGTGGAAGGATCATACTATACTGCCTGAGTCCTGGGGTTGGCAATGATCCTGTCTCTCTCTGTTTCACCAAACTTCCCTGCTAATAGTATGGTTAGGAGACCAGAATTGAAGTTCAGGCAAGGAAAACCACAGACAGAAGGGGCCTCTAGTTAAGGGCACACACTTGCTCTATCAGAGAGATGCAGAGCAAGTGCATCTGGCCACGGCTATAGCTCGCCATAAGCCTGCTGAATTGTCTTGGGTTTTGTTTGTGTTTCTTGGGCAGAGGACACATGAGGCCAGAATGGATGTCAACAATGAATGAGCGGCCGAATTAAGGCCTCATGAATATTGAGTACTCATGAATATTTAGTGCCTCTTGTATATTTAGTATATCATGAATATTTAGAGCCCAGGTGCCTCATGTATATTTAATACCTGCTGAAAATTAGTTATCTCTTGGTCTTTCCATCCCTTTCTTTCTATGTTTAACATGCACATGCTCTACTTAGGACCAACTTATCATTATTTAACATGTCTTATGATTTTTGCCTATGTCGAATAAAATTTTTGCTTACTAACTACTTATCTAAGCCTGATGGATCCGTATTGATATAATACAATGAGTTCAAAGGGGAGAAACAGGAATTTGAAGGCCGGGGGCCTCTGAGAACAAGGTCGTCATGCAACTTCATTCAGTGTGCAAAGGACTTCCTTCAGTGCTCATGAGATTGAGATTTTTCTTAGAGCGTGGTTTCACGGTGTCTGGTGCTGGGGATAATGAATTTGGAGCCAGTGGCATTGCCTAGAAGTGTTATTGAATGCCTACTCTGTGCAAGGCACTGTGTTGGGTTTTGGGAAAATGGACAAAAGGAATAAGACCCATCATAACCCTATCTCATGGAGCTATAATAGGCCAGCGGGTTGGAGAGGAAAGGGAGCAAGGCAACTAGTCCAAGAGTTTTGCAGTTGTTCAGCCTAGAAATGCTGAATGTTGAGACCAGGATAATGATGGTAGCAATAGAAAATAGGGGAAGGATTTGAGAGACATTTAGTTGGCAGAGTTGATAGGCCTTGGCCAGTGATTAAGTATAGAGAGTGAGGAAGGAGAATATGGAATGATGAAGTGTCTACCTTATCATTATCTCATTTAATTCCGTAGTGACCATCTAAAGTAAGTATTGTCATTGTTGGCTTTTACAGAAGAGTAAACAGGCTGAGGGAGGTAATTTGTTCCATTGGAATCTTAACTGATTGCCTCAGAGGTCTCTGTGGTTGAGGGGATGATGATACCTTTATAAAGCCCAGGAGCACAGAGCAAGGAACAGGAATGGGGTTTGGAGCTGTGGTATGTTTGTTTCAGATGTGTTTTCAGGAAAAACATCAAGACTAGAAATGTGGATTGGGAATTGCGACACCCAGATTATGACTAGAATCAGGCTGTTCTGCCACGTTGGAAGAGAGCCGCTGTTGAGGAGATGGAAGGAGGAAGAGGATTCGATCTAGTGTCTCTGCTTGGCTTCACTAGTGGTGGGAAAAGGTGAGGACTGGTGTGAGGGGGCAATATGAGCTGTCCCCATTGTTCTTTGTGCTCCAACAGACTCACTGTCCACTCCCTGGTCATTTTTTTTTTTTTGGAGAACTTATGGCTTAATGGTAAATCTTTTAAGAAATATGGAAATGCATTTACATTTTGCATAACATTTACATAACATTTTAAAAGAAGGTTTTCACAAACTTTAAGGTTAAAAATATGACATTTTATTTTGCAAAGGGATAAGATGTTTTAGACTCTTTAGGGTCATTTTTAATATTTTTGTAAGGCAGTTTTTAAAGATTGGCAAGAATGTGTTAGAAAACGTTTGAAGAATTATTTAAGAACAAAAAAAAATTTACAGCTTTTGATTCCTGTAAACATCTGTTTTAATTATATTTGATTAGGTGAATGGCAGTATTGCTTTAGCGAAACATAGTTTCTTACAGGTAAAACACTTTAATGTTTTGTTTAATATTTCCTAACTAAGCTCTGCTTATTTTTTGATTACTTTCCCCACTGCAACAAGTGCACCAAACTTGCACAAGTGATGGACTGGAGGTCACAGAACACCCAAGTCTGCATTACTGACTTGTACTATGTTTTTATTATTACCTTTTAAGTGAAAGCTTATATTCCTATATAGCTCACTGGCCCCTGTCCAGTGAATATTAATTTTATTAAACTATTCAAGAAGTATGAAATGCAACCTCTGTGAGGATCTTGGAAAGGCTTTTATTAAGACTTTTCAATTCTCTTGGCCTCTTGTTTTTTTTTAAGCTTTATTCATGACCCTGAACTCTCAGCCTCTTGATTTCAAATCTCACTTAGACAGATTCCAAAGACAAGTTGAAGATACTCATAATGATGTGTTCGAAAATCATTTTTATGTAAGGAGGAAGGAATGTTATTCATTAAGATTCAGAAGAAAGAAACCTTAGTAAAAGACAATTTTAAAGTCTGTTTGGAAAATTTCAGAATTTCTGATTGGCTCACTGTGGTCAGGCTATTTCCCTGTCTGAAGACACAGCTCAAGGGTTGTGTACAGAATACACAGTAATCACGCTGTGTAACAACATTGAATTTGTCCAGAGTGGAGAAAGCTGGAGGGCTGTAGCAAATCCTGTAGAAAGCAAACACAAACACTCTGTCATCAAGCTTTGTTTAGAGAGAAACCAGTCTCTCTTGAAATATTTAGTGTGATGATTCTTGTTAAGGAAGGTCTGTTTGGACAGCAGATGGTTTGAAAAACCATTTAAACGCCTTCTTTGTGCTTTCCTAAATTAAGTGATTGGAAAAAAGAAAACACGCTTAATGAGCCAATAATGGCTCAGACCTCAGTGGGACAGGGTAGGTAGTGTTTCTTTCAGTTGTGTCATCTTGAGTGGCCTGGGCCTGCTTTTTATGTGCCTATGGACCCTGGAAAGAGGCAAAGGGTCAAGTTTAGGTGCTGTGCACTGATGGTGTTCCTGTCACTTCACAGGGTTTTGATATTTTCCAAATGAACTGGAAGGTTGGATGTACCTATTCCTTGTGGACCTGACTATTCAGAAACTAGTGCAACTGGAACTCCACCCCCCACTTTCAGTTGCTGCTGCTATCATGTAATTTTTTTAGGGTGAAGGAGTTTGAAATAAGCCAGAAACAAAAGAGACATCCATTAGCATGGTAGCAAAATAGGCATTCTGTTACATACAGCTTCTAATCAGAACAACATATTTTTAATATTCGCGAATTCTTCTTGGCAAGGAGATTTGTGTGTGTTATGAGTCAAGTAAGTCACTGTTGCACTTTAAGGCTTGCTTTCATTTCTTGCCAGGACATCACTCTCTTTTTGGTTAGATGTGTTCTATTTATAAAACGTGTTGCTTTTCTGCTGGACTGTAGTTAAAACAACATTACATTAAGCCAAGAATGTCAGAGGTTAACCCAGTAGTTTTTTACCTCTAATTGTTTAACAGAGTAATTGTCAGTTAAATACACCAAGTCCAAACTAATCTGTACTAAAGAAAGGATAATGATTAGAAATGTGCCATGATTTTCTGGTATGATCTATATCAATTGTTCTCAGTTGGGAGTGATCATAAGAATCTCCTAGCCCACCATAGAATTTTTTATTCTGTAGGCCTGGGGTCATGAACTGGCTTCCACATGGTTCTTAGTACATCCCTGGTTAAGAACACTGATTTCCACTAATGACTTGTTTAGGCCCCTCGATAGGAAAGTATTTCTTATACTTTTTTTTATACCCTAAGATAATCACGTGAATCAAGCAAATGTAATCACAAAGTAGGAGTTAGTCGTTCATATGCCATTCATTCATATTGGGCATATACTATATCTAAGTAGTAATATATTCCATAAAGTAGAGGAGGGGCGGTGAGAGGGTTTCCAGATAAAATATAAACATGTCCAGTTATACTGGAATTTCAAATAAGCATTGAAGAAGTTTTAGTATAACTATGTCCCAAATGTGGTGTGGGACATACTTCCATAACTAAAAACTTATTCATTGTTTATCTGGAATTCAAATTTAACTGGGCATCTTGTATTTTAATTTGCAAAATCTGGCCATCCTAGAGGTAGATGTCAGGGAGGAAATTGTCACTGAATGGAAGGAACAATGTAGAATGTAAGAGTGGAGGTGAGTCACTAGTCTGTGAAGATAGGTGCTTGGTGCATGGTGGGTGCTCAGTAAGTATTTGTGAAAGAAAGAAAGGAAGGCAGGGAGGGAAGAGGAAAAAGGGAAGGAAAAGTGGTAGACAATCCTTATAGCACAATGCAGGCATCATAAATGGTACCAGGTACTTGATGGATCAGAGGAGAAAAAGCCAGTGTCTGTTAGAGAAGATGGCATTTGAGCTGTATCTCAAAAGATTCTCCAGGTAAAGATGGAAGAGAAAGGCAGAACATTCAAAAGGAACAGCATGAGATAAAGAGGTGGGAAACTGGTGCGGTAAGGAGTTGGGAGGTATTTGGGAGCAGATCATAGAGTGTGTAAGGACAACTAGGCAAGAAGGTAGTAATGTAAGAGGACATTAGACCACCTGGCAGGCTATTATTTTGGCATTTATTCAGTGACTAAGGGGGAGACTCATAGGATTATTATTTCTTATTGTGATCAGAGATATGTAATTTTTAAGTTTTTATTCTTTTGCTGCAAGGCAGATGCCAGGTTATCTATATAAAAAAAGCTATTTTTGTGAAACCAAAACTCTAAATGTGACATTTTAGAAAAATAAAAATAAAACTGGAATAATCATTTTAGTGGAGGAATATAGTGAGCACAAGAGGAGGAAAAGATGCTCTATTATGTCTGATTACAGTTAAGGCTCTTAGTATTTTTAGAGTACAACCTCAGTAGACATGATGACAAGTGGCAATTCCAGTTGTTTATTCACCTAAGAAATACCTGCCTCTAGACGTGGATGTATACTGAGTCTGTAGCATTACTAAAGTGAAATTAATACACTTATATTAAAATTAGAGGTAAGAGGTTAGAGTCTTAATTCTGGAAGGTGAATTCCAAAAAACTAAATTTAGTGGTCTGAGCAAAGATCTAAGGCAATTCTCAACTGAATAACATGAAAACACATTAAACATAAATGGATATATGGTCACTTTGATCTAAACTACAGGGAAATGTTAGAAAGTTAAAGCTTGCAGAGTATAGTCAGATAGCAAGGCTTTTAAAAAGGAAAAGAGATTAAAATGTGAAGATGAGGAAAAGCTTGAAAGCAGTTACGTGATGCCTGGACATGTGTCCCAGTTGTCTTTATTGGGCAGTTAAGAAGATAAACATCTGAAAATTTAAAGAACAAATATAGTGCTTTTGTTGTTTTTCTATTTTGTAACTTTATTTTTATCTACCTTGATGATCTCGGCTGCTGTTCAATGTGTGCAAAGACATGGCATCCTGCCCATTTCTTTGATATTCCAGAACAAACTCCTGCTAGAGTTTCTGCTGTTTGTCATGGAAGACTATAAACACACAAATCCCAATAAATAGAAATTTTAATTCCCAAAGGACACAGTTTGAGAAATTTCATGAATATAATATTGAAAGCTCTCATGTGCAACTGTACATTTCAAATGGCCCACATTGGTTTTCCCTTTCCCATTCATGGACGGTCAGGACTCTTTCTTTTTACCACAAAAAACTTCCCTGGCCTCTTCTGAGAAATATCTAGTGAGAGAAGTGTGGAGACTAAGAGAAGGAAGAGTATGGGGGCCTGAGATTATGCAGGCTCCAGGAAGGGGCAGATAACATACTGGTGCTAGCTCTGCAGGGGGCATGGCAACAGCTGGAAGGTGGGCCATCTCTGGAAATTTGCCATTAGAGCAGAGAGAGACTGTTCATTTGAAAGAGCAGCTCCATTATCTCTCTCTCCTTTTCCTGGTGGCTTTCAGCTCTCCTACCCATTTCTATTCAGTTTTGCCTATGGCTCTTCCTCCTTTCCTTCACTTAAGTAATTTGTGGCTGCAGTACAGTGAGATACAGTTCAGTGCAAACTATGGAAAGCAATGGTGTTTAGTTAGAGTTTGAAAACCCAAGTTCAGGAACTTTTTCTGCCATTTGTTAGGGTATGACCTTGGGCATGGCACTTAACCACTCTGAACTTTGGCTTTCTCATCCATAAACTGAATATTCATATTTTGTGTATTATGTGTCTTATGGAATTATTGAGGATTAAGTGAGAAAATGTAAATGAAAGTCTGTCCTAGGGCTGTGATGATGATTGTGATTAGTATTATTTAAAAACTCAATGGGTGGGCCACTTCTTCCCACCTAGAAAAATATAGGATTCCTATTCAAAGTCTTACTGAACAAAAATCAGCACTAACTTGCTTATTTGAATTTTTATAATGAAGTACAAATGCAAGCTAGATGGAATTTTTGAAGAAGCTTCTGACTGTTAAATAATTCTCATATATTTTAAAAACTGTCACAATGTGAGCATTTTTAAAGAGGTTCCTGAAAACACCTGAAATGTCCATCCCTTTATAGATTTTTAAGTATGCAGTTTGTTCTAAATGTCTAATATTGAATGATTAAATAATTTGCATACTGTTTTCAGTACCATGAATTAAAGGCTAATTGAAGTATAATTTTTTGCAGTAAAATTATATCATCTTTTATGTAGTACATTTAAAAATATTCTAGGCCATTCTAATTTTATAGTTTTATTATTTTAATTTAATGTACCAAGTAATTAAAAATTGCCACAAAGAAAAGAAGATGTAAATGGTTTTAGTTAATTTCCTCTCACCAGAGTGAAAAGATGATAAGTAGAATAATGGAACAGAGCCCAACACAGTTCCTGGCACATAAAGATATTCATTAAATGTTCCTTAATGAATAAGGAATGAATAATCTCTAAGTGTCTCTAGACTAGAAAAAGGCATCATTCTCAGTGCTATATAAAATCCGATGAAGATAGGTTAACATCTTTATATTAAAATACCTCTATACATAGGTCACATAAGCCAATTTTTATTGAATCATTAGATCCTCAGTTTGTTCTGCTTCCCTTTTCTCTTTGCTCTTGGAGTAGATTCTCAAGCTTCAGTCAGGTGCAGATGTTAAGAGACAATTCTCCGTAGGTATCTTGCATTTCTGTACATCTTATAAGCAAAGGCACTGACTGCTTTTTGTTGTGGACTATCTCTTCAAGGATGTTTATGTAGCAAACAGCCAGCCGTGGAAAACAAAGATAAAAGATAGTCTTTTCCTCTGGAAGAAAGTGCAGGTTTGTGTATAGCCTTAGGAGATAGAGGTGGTGTCTCTCTCCAGAACAAAGGGCGGATATGCTTACTGTCCAGTCTAATAAAGATAATATCTCCTCTGAGATAAAAGGCAGGGATGCTTATTACTCATTATAGAATGTTTGGGTTCCATCAGGGTTCTTCTATTAATATAATGTAACCCACTGCATGTGCAGTTGTTACCTGGCCCTTGTTGTGTCACCCTTTGGGACTTGGGGCTTAGGAAACTCATGCAAAAAATGCTGTTTTTCTGGCTCCTGTTACTGCTGTTGAATTATATGCTGCCCCTTGTCTCTAACCAAGGCATCTTGTGTCTTCACCAACAGTCATGAAACTGTGGCAGGCTAACTTGTCAGCTTGCAAGTAGGATAAAATCTCAAATCCTAAACAATTCTTGCTAACAGATTTCAACAATATTTGGTTAACTTGGCTGGTATGGTGTGGCGTAGCTGGTACTGTGGGGGTGAAGGGAAATTTCCCCTTTCTCCCTGAAAGTTCAATGAAAGATCAACTCACAATTAAGGCAGATTAATAAAAGGAAGAGGTTTATTTACCGTGCATATGGGGGGAATCACAGAGCGATTACCCAATATCCAAATGGGATCCAGATATTTTTATACCTGCCTTTTAGAGGGGAGAAGGAGATGAGGAGTATACGTAATTTTGTGTAGGGGCAATAAATGGTTGCTAGGGAGTACGAAGGGATGGGGCTAACAGATTGACTTATAAATGATTCTCTTTGCAAATTAAATTAACCTGGAGAGACAGGTATGTTTAAAATGATTTGGGACAGGTCTGGTTGCATTCTTGATTTTCTTTCTTGCAGTATATTGAGATAACAGGGAAGCCCCTTCCAGGGGTCTATTGATCTCTAAGGGCATTTATTTTTCTCCTTGAGACAGAGCTCCCTCTGTCGCCCCACCTAGAGTGCAGTGGAGTCATCATGGCTCACTGCAACCTCAAACTCCTGGACTCAAGCGATACTCCTGCCTCAGCCTCCTGAGTAGCTGGGAATACAGGCATGTGCCACCACCCCAAACTAATATTTTCTATTTTTAGTAGAGATGGGGTCTCACTCTTGCTCAGTCTGGTCTCAAACTCCTGGTCTTAAGTGATCTACCTCGGCCTCCCAGAGTGCTAGGATTACAGGCATGAGCCATCACGCCTGACCTCTAAGGGCCTTTAATTCAAAATACTCTTTATACCAAGGAGTCATATTTTAGGGTGAAATTTTCTGAGCTCCTTTAGTGCACTCATCTCAGCAAGGAATTCTTTTACCTCCAGTGGCTGACCACCATTTTGGATATACATGGAGACCTTGGGAACATATTCTCAAGGGAAGAAGCAAATGGACATCATAGGGTTGGAAGTAGAAGATGGGAAGACATCTAGAACCTTTGGCCAGATGTGAACTAAAATAAAATCATTTTTATTTTACTTATTTATTTATTTCAGGATATTATGGGGGATACAAACATTTTGGTTACATGTTATGACTTTGCCACACCCAAACCATGATTTGAAGCATGACTATTCCCCTCTACAATGCTCACCGCGTCCATTAGTTGTGAGTTTACCTCCCTCAATCCCCAAAATCCCTTAAGAATATTACTACTGTGTGAGCACCATAGTGTCAATCAGTTAGTGCCAATTTGATGGTGAGTACATGTGGAGCCTATTCTTCAATTCTTGTGATACCTCACTTCGGAGGATGGGCTCAAGCTCTATCCAGGAAAATATAAGAGGTGCTAGATCATTGTAGTTTCTTATAATTGAGTAATATTCCATTGTATACATATACCAAATTTTATTAATCCTCTCATGAATTGACGGGCACTTGGGTTATTTCCACATCCTTGCAATAGTGAATTGTGCTGCCATAAACATTCGGGTGCCGATGTCTTTATTACAGAATGTCTTTTGTTCTTTTTGGTAGATGCCTAATAGTGCTATTGCTGGATCAAATGGTATTTCTATTTTTAGCTCTTTGAGGTATCTCCAAATTCTTTTCCACAGAGGTTGCACTAATTTGTAGTCCCACCAGCAGTGTAAGGGTGTTCCTATCTCTCCACATCTTTGTC
>CAUYRT010094961.1:0-40458 GCA_963574885.1 Lepilemur ruficaudatus
AGAGTTTGAGGTTGCTGTGAGCTAGGCTGACACCATGGCACTCTAGCCCGGGCAAGAAGGTGTCTGTCTCAAAAAAAAAAAAAAGATAAAAAAAGAAACATTGATCTAAAGTAGTGGTCAGTACCTTTCTATTAAGGGCCATATAGTAAGTATTTTAGGTACAACTAAAATAAACCACTGTCTCTGTCACAGCTAGTCAACTCTGCCATTGTATCAAAAAAGCATGGCTATGTCTGATAAAGTTTATTTGTAGATATTGAAATTTGAATTTTATATGATTTTTATTTGTCACCAAATAGTATTCTCCTTTTGATTTTTAAAAAAACCATTTAAAAATGCAATAATCATTCTTAGCTCACATGCCATTCAAAGATAGGTAACAGGCCAAATTTGGTCTGTGAACCATACTTTGCCAACCCCTGATCAAGAATGATGTTTGGGTGGCGTATCTTTCCAGCAAGCAAGCCTTGCTGAGTACTGTTCCTCAGGGTTCAGTTTTAATTTGGACTTTTATGTTTTTGGTTTAAGAGCAGATTTAAAGAAAAACAAACAGAGAATTGATCTGAGTCCTTACAGGCCAGTCTAGGATTTTCCTCAGAAAACAATTGTGGGTCCTCTCAAAGAAAACATTTACAAACTAACAATAGAAGTCTTACTCTGTTACATAGAGCTGGATCAACTTTAGGCTGGAAATGTCTTAGTGGACATTATCATTCATTCACTGTACATAGAAATGAAAGTCTTAAAGCACCCAGAAACATTTAATTTTAAGAAAATATAACTTCCTTGTCAACTTTCCAAGTAAACTAGTAAGCTGTGTCTTCCCCCGCGCTCAAGCTAACAAGAGTTCTTTTTGATTTTGACTAGGGAGACTGTCTTTCAGCTTATTATGATGTCACTGTGATGAAAGAGGAATCAAAACATTCCCACTACCACATCTGACACTTTAGTTTCAGTTATACAAGTATTTTTTATTGAGCACTCAGTGTATATAAAACATCTGGGTAAATTTTATGGGGGATACAAAAAGGAGCAAGGAGCAGACAGTTCCTTCTTTACCTTGTGAGCCAAATTCAAGATCCTCACCAGTTATTGCTCCTTGCTATAGTGTCAGGATTGATTTCACCTCCCCGGCTCTTCCTGTCACCGTTCATCCATCCATTCAGCAAACACCTCTGAGCTGCAGCCTCTGTTCCAGGCACTGGGAACACAGCCCTCAGAGCGTGCTTTCCAGGGCACATTGGTGTTTCTGTTTTCCTCTGGCATTCTTGCTTGCAATCTCTTTTATATGGTGGAGGAGAAATTATTGCTGCATTTCCTAAGACTTCAACCTTTGTGTTGCCCACACTGTGTGTGACTCTCCTCAAAACATTTAGCGGGAGAGTGCGTCTCCTGATTAACCACCCTTTCTGGGACTGCATGCTCTTGTTCCCTCCACCTGAGTGGCACCCAGCCTTCCCTGCCCTCTTTTCTCAGTGTGCCAGTGGGAACATAGTTTTACCAGATCCATAATTTTAAAGCCATTGACTATATTAAGCAAGAGGAGTGTAAACAAGGTTACAAGGTAGCTAAACATACACATAAGCAATATCTGTTGGATAATTGTTTTTGATTGAGGAAGACTCTATAGTGTTAATTTTTCCATTTATAAAAGGAATACTTCATTGCAGTGAAAATTTTTAAAAATATGAAAAAGAATACAGCAAAGAGAAAAAATTAATCTGTAATTCTGGCACCCATTGATCAACCCTATGAACATTTAACATACATTTTTTACTTCCCTTGATTCACACAGTAAAACTGACCTTTATTTGGTATATACTTCCATGAATTTTAAGATATTATACATTTATGTAACTACCACCACAATCAAGATCAGAAAAGTTCCATCCCCTCTGTATAAGCAGCCCTTTGGCAACCACTGATCTGTTGTCACCATAGTTCTGTCTTTTTGAGACTGTCATATAAATGGAATCATGTAGCATATAAGCTTTTGAGAATGACTTTTTTCACTGAGATTCATTCAAGCTGTTGGTGTGTATGAATAATTGTTTACTTTTTGTTGCTAAGTACTGTTTCATTGTGGGGTTGCCCCACAGTTTGGTTATCTATTTGCCATTTAAGATTACTTTTAAAAAATAAAGTGATATTTCTGGAGTCCTGAAGTACTTTAAAATCAAGATGTATATTTAATGTGGTGGGGGTTTTTATTAATATTTCTGCAGAAAGTTACTGTTGACTTGATGGTGCATCTTATAACTAATACTGTCTTAGAATCGTTGTAGTGGTGAGATGATCAGTGTGGGAGCTAAGGAGGGGCTGCTGAGGGCTATTAAGAATAAGGGAAGTGTGTAGTCAAGAGTCAGATAAAGAAAGGCCCTGAGAGCAGGGCAAGCCCATGCCAGAGCAGGGCTTCAGGGAAGTTTTGATCGGAGGAGCAACACCAGGAAAGAAGTCTTTAAGAACAAAGCCTATCTGATTGTGGTCAGTACCAGGTTGGCCACCATCATCAGTGCTGATGAGTCAGGAGGAGACAGGGAAATGGTGGCAATGCACTGCTAGTGCTAGATGAAGTGGAGGAAGAACTTGGGAAGAGTTTGGTGGAAGTAGCAAGCTCTGACTAGAGAGCATGGTTCAAGGGCAGAAGGGTAGTTGCTGCAGAACCCCTCAATCTCCAGGCCAGTACCTGGGCAGGAAAGGCAAGAGGTATGAAGAACCAAGGACAGCTGCTCCCTAAATCTTTAGGTGTTTCTGTGGTAGGAATGAGTGGGCTGGGTGGGGCATGCTACATGCGAAAATGTACAACAGAAGAGAATGTCCTAGAGCTTCACAGATTAAGAAGGATATGTACACAGGGATACTGTGCAAAGATAAATGGGCGCAGGGTGCACTTGATGATGGGAACTTGGGTAAAGTATATGATGATTCTGTGGAAACAAACTGATTTTTATTTCCAAGTAGAATTGCATTATAGCTAACTATACGGCCCAAAGTTTTTTGCAAAACTTATTCTTGGGTTCCATCCCTCTGTGTCGCAAGTCAGTTGACTTATTGTTTGACATATTCCAGTTTTTCAAGATAGAGGAAGGCTCACATAGATCCCTGAAGGACAGGTTCCCATCAGCCACTGGAGAAGGCAGAGGCAAAAGTAAGAACTGATCGTTGGAGAGTAATTTACCAAAGGGGCTTGCCCCTCTTACCAGATAACTCTTCTTGGGAAGCCTCATTCCCGGAAGCAGCCTCACTTCTACCCATTCACACCTGTTCTTGCTTGGGGTCAAGGAGAAGTAGGTGCCAGTTCACAGGGAGGAAGAGAAAGACACCCATTTGTCTCTCCCCAGTCTCACATTTTACTAAAGATCCTGTTCTCAGGGAGCGATTTATAGAAGTTACTCTTTACTTTCCACAACAGAGAAAAATAACTGTTCTTTAAACAATACTACCGTGGAGTAAAGTTATTTGTGGCATTGCTAATTGTATCTTAAATCTTTCCTAGAAAAGACTGTGTCTTCACCATTGATCCATCAACCGCCCGAGACCTCGATGATGCCCTCTCCTGCAAGCCACTTGCTGATGGTAGGATGGAAATTTCTGGGTCGCAGGCAGTCTGCATACCTGTTGGTTTGCCTGGCTGCCTTGTGCTCCCTAGGGAGCATAATGTGTGAGGTTGGGTTTGCCTTGTGCCTGAACTTGTCACAGGCCTCTGAGCCAACACAGTTGTGTTATCTTAAGGTTGTGTTCCTGTGGTGACTTTGGTGAAGGTGAGAATGAGAAATGTCCTCTCACCTGGACTCTTCTTGGGCCTCAGAAAAGGCAGCAGTGAGGGCAGAGGAACCATTAGGTTATTAAGTATGAAATGTCCGATTTCCTTAAGTACTAAGTTGACAGTTGATATCTCTAACATTTCACTTTGACACATCTTGTTTTATATTTATTGTAAAGGTACATCAGTCTTGCAAGCACACATTTTGGCTTGTGATTATCTTTCGAATTGCTTTTTAGAGCAATTTTTGTGAAACCAAATGGATGTGTAAAAAATTCATGTTACTTTGGAATATGAGTTCTGTCATGGAATCAATGCAGCGCAGACAGCTCGAAATATCAACTAAGTGTTTGGGAAGGACGTGGCTAATGAACGCACAGTATGTGGAAGGTTTGAAAAGTTCTGTTCTGGTGATTGTAATCTTAAGACAATGAGCCACAGGGCTACCTGAGACCAAGGTGGATAATGATGAAATGAAAGCTGTAGTATTAATAAAAGCAAATCCTACATGTGAATTAGCTGCAAGATTTGACGTTACTATTCCAACAATATTGGACCATGTGAAACAAATCAGGAAGGTAAAGAAGCTGGATAGATGGGTTCTGCGTGAATTAAAAGAGCATCAGCAGAGAAATTGTCTCAAAGCTTGCCTTTCTTTGCTGTCACAACATACAGACCAACCGTTTCTACACCATATTGTTACAGGTGGTGAAAAATGGATTCTCTTAGAGAATTGCAAGCATTCGGCACAATGGTCGGATGAAGATGAAGTGCTGAAACAGTCCAAAACCGAATACTCATTAAAAAAAGCTAATGGTGTCTGTTTGGTGGTCCAGTGCTGGGATTATGCACTACAGCTTCATGGAACCTGGTCATTCGATTACAGGGGAAGTCTAGTGCAACCAGTTGGATGAAATGATGAGGATGCTTGTGATTAAGCAGCCGAGATTGGTCGATAGAGATAGGCCAATCCTCTTGCAAGACAGTGTTGGACCACATGTCCCACAAACAATGCTGCTCAAACTATGGAAGCTGGACTTAAAAATTCTCTGTCTTCCACTGTATTCACCAGACCTTGCACCAACTGACTAGCACTTCTTCCAGGCTTTGGACCACTTCTTGCATGGAAAAATATTCAATTCTCAACAAGCTGTGGCAGACACCTTTCACAATTTCATTGCCACTCACTCTCCAGGCATCTTTGCTGCTGGCATAAACAAGCTACTGTTAAGACAATAAAACTGTGTCAATAGTTTAGGTGCATACTTTGATTAATTGTACTGATCCTTGTTTGAGATGTAATAAACTACACTTTTGATTTGAAATTGGACATTTCATAGTTAATGACTTACAATTCCAGGCCTTGGCCCTTCAGTTAGTTCTAGTTTAGATATAAGGTATTATGGAAAGAAAACCCCTAAGGGCTCTGCTTAGAGGAGACATAGTGTTCTTTACCTGAATTTGACACCAGGTCAGGTAACTGAAGGGGTCCTCGTTAAAGGCATGCCCCGCAGTGGATAGTAGGAACACCTTCCCAGAAAAACACCTCTACAGGCCTGAGCTGAAGAAGCCTGGGCTACTCCCAGTGGATCTTTATTTGTCTACCAAATTGCAAAAGGCAGATGGATGGGGGCTGTTTAAACATTCTTTTGTGGGATGTTGCTAAGCAGGAAAAAGTGGGATAGAGGCCAGTGGTCTTTGGAAATTATAGTAGGAAGAAGGGAAAGTAGCAGTTGGCACTTGAAGGAAAAGTGTATAGGATGTGGGAAGAGTAAGCCCTGCCAACCTCCTTCCTGATGCCCCTAGACATGCTGCTATGGTCTTCAGCCACTTCTCGCCCCTCTCTAGGGTGGTATCTGCAGAACTGCTTTGGCTTTGGTCATTCTCAAAGATGGCCTGGATACTAACATGGCCTTTGATGGTGTGCCCATCATAGATATCGACCCTTGCAGTTTCAGTCTGACACCTAGTCTCGTAAAACAATGCAAAGATGTTCACATGTCCCACTGACATAAAACTCCATTGGTTCAGTGGGTAATCTCTACTATAGTAGGCAGTGAAGCTTAGTAGATACAAGGCTGAGCGACAGAAGACATGGCCTAAAAGTATTTTTATTTTCTTTTAGTGGGAGCCATCCTTAAAACTATGGGCAAGATTGCTCATTATTTTCAACTAAAGAAAATTGAAAGGAAAATAAAGCATAAAGAGAGAAAAGGTCCCATGGAAATTTTAAAGAAATTATATATTTTTAAAATCCAAAATTGAATCAGCCTATTTAAAAAATAGGTTGGTTTGGTTTCTGGCTTGGTTTCTTACTTTCTGAGCAATCTCTGCTGAGGCTTGGACATACCTGTTCTCTGTGTAGACTCCACTTCCCTGAGCCCTAGTGTAAAAAGTGCCCGCAGGCTGAAAGGCAGGTGACTGTGGGCCTCATTTCTCATATTTCCCTTTCCTACAGGTTCACAGCTCTGCTGTTAGGCGTCTAATGCTTTGAAACAGTTGCTTCATTTATTTTGTCCTGTTTTACAGTTATTAATGGCAAAAGGATAAGTCTAATACCTGTTCCTCTGCCTCAGCTAGCCTGTCACCTTGCAGGGACACTAGGGAGCAGACACACATAGCGGTCACTCACTGTGAACACTGGGGTCTCATGTTTAGGGTCCAAGTGTGCTAGCAGAGGTTTCATAGAGGAAATGGTTAAAGATATGACAGGAAAGATAGATTAGGGACAAATTTTTCAACCAAATAATAGTCTTTATTTGTTAGACAATGGAAAGCCAAGTAGATATTGTTCAGCAGGAGAATATTCAAAATGAGGAAAATAACATAGCAGTGTGAGGTGAAGGAAAAGGAGAGTAAGCAGAGGCAGGGAAACAAGTCAGAGAAACGTTGCAATAGTTCTAAGGATAAGGACCTGGGCTGGAGGCGGTGGCTTATCAGTGGGGGTGGGATGGGAAGGACAATGTGAGAAAGGGATAGTGACAAAAGAATCTATGGAAATGGGTGTAGGGTTGAGGGAGAGGAGTCCAAGATGGTGTCAGGGCTTCAACTTGGATGGCAGGAGATGGAACCCACAAGTTAGAAATGGGGAAGTCAGGAGGCTAAGCTGGTTTGGGAGAAAATATGCCAACATGGAATTGTCTGTCTAATAATATGTATTTGTGTAAGTTGCTGTAAGTCCTTTTTAGAGGAGGTAGGGTATAAATAAGTTAAGTAGATGCAGTTCATATAACTATATGCAAAGTCATCCCTGAAGAAGAATAAGCAGTGCACTAAAATGCAGCGATTTTATTAGGTTGATGGGATCATAAGTGATTTTTCTCTTTCCTCCAGTTTCTAAATTTTTATAATGTAATAATAGTTTTAAAATGAAAACAACTTTGTAATAAAGGAAAGTTATGGGGTGCCAGAAATCACAGGCTGCCTAGTAGCCCGCTGTACCAGGTGATCGGACACCTTCCATCTGCTTGGTTTTTCTTGCATTCCAGAGGAGCAGTTTGGCAGAGCAGCAGAAAAAGGACATGGAAAAGGACTCAGGGAAGACTCTGAAAAGGCCTGAGTTGGTCAAGCATTTTTATGGTGGCACTTCTACAGTTGGCCTTTGTGACGGCAGTTTCTGCCAGGGCCATTTATCCACGGAGATGAAAAGGGAAAGTCAATTCCATTTTGGGTTGGGTGAGGTTGGCTAAGTTCAGGTTCAGTTAGTTACCAATTCATGTCAATTCTTGCTTAGAAGAAAAATGTTTAGTGTTTCAAAAAGCGAATAATGTTTTGGGGGCAGACTTATATCATCTATAGCCATTTCTATTTAAAGAAAATATTAATATAAAGGTTAAACTTTCCTTTGGTCCTATTGCAATCATCTGAGTGACTATTCTATGAAAAGTAAATACATAAACAGATATAACATATCTAGTCCTCACTTTCCCTTTTTGTAGAGTTCAGATGCACTCCCAGGACTTGTTACCAGTATTTCTTATCAGGTGAGAGGTTCAGATGATCATATGAAACACAGTGAACATTCACCGGTAGATCATAATTGAGTTGAAGACTGAGGTCGGGGGCACGGTGGGAGGGGGGGGGAGGGATGCCACTTACCCTTGTGGAATCTCAGCTTTGGAAGGGATTCTACCAGTCTTCTAACCTAGTAATTCTCCACCTTTTTAAGCCTATTAACACTCTTAAGGAGAACATTCCCATGAGCATTACTCAGCAACGTGGAGTTTTCTACTTTTGCTCCAGAGAGTATTTAATTATGCAACTGAGTAACAGTGGCGTTATAATGATAACCCAGAATCTAAAGACAGTAAATCACACACTTCAGTGTTTTGTTATTGTAACAGATGACTTGCAACACACCTCACAGTTGACCTCCCACCACTCAAGTGTGGGAATGCCACAGTTGTCAGATCACCCTCTGGTTTTTGAATTACCTCTACAACATCCACTTATTGACTATCCAGATTGCATTTGAACTTTCTACCTTAAAGGCAAGCATTCTGCCTTAAGATTGCATGACTGATAGGAAATCCTTTCCTGTAATGATCTAAAATACTGCTGTCTTCCTAAAATTTTCCTCCCATTAGTCCCATTTATGCCCCTCTGGGCCCTATAGAATAAATCTGGTGGCTCCTGAAACAACCCCTCAGATACTAGATATTATGTATCTTCTGAGTCACAACTTCACAGCTAAGAATCTTAAATATTCTTCTGTGTCCTGTGGCTTATGAGGTGTGCCATAAATCTCAGGGATGAGTCCACCTCCCACGTCATAGAGTCACTTCTGCCTTTATGAAGTCTGGGGTACATGGCTGCCTACATCCAGACTTTGCCTTCCTGGCTATGAGGGCCTGTGGCTCTCTCCTATCCAGTTGCTCCTTACTGGGCAGAATTGGGTCCAGAGTAGTAGCTACGCCTTCTGTTCAGTTAAGCAAGCTTTATTGCTTTTCCCTAGTCTCTGAGAGAAGAAATTGTCAGCCAGACAAGTTAGGACCTTTGCACAGCTTTTAGTTGATTCAGGCTCCCAACAGATCCTACAGGTTCACTTCTCCACCATCTTGCTTCCCTAATTTTTTATTCTCTAATGTACGCTCTGCCATTGAACATGGCAATGTTATCCTAGCTAGGCCTTAGAAATGAATGAAGGGGAATGGGTAATGACTACTAAGGGGTTTGGGTTTCTTTTTGGGGTGATGAAAATGTTCTGGAATTAGATAGTTAATAGTTACACAACTTCGTGAATATACCAAAAACCACTGGAGGAAAATGAGTAAATGAGTAAATGAATGAATGAGAACAAATCCACTCACCCTTGAGGCTTTCTAGAAATTGGAATTTACAGAAATTCCACAATTTAGCAGAGGTCTTGATGAATATTTGGGTTGGATACCGATGGTCGCATCTCTTGTGTCTGTCTCTCCTCCTTGCCACTTTCATCTCTGAACCAAGAAATTGCAGCCCTCTGCTCTATCATCTGCTCACATTTCCCATCCCCAGAGGATGCCATCTGACTCAAAGAAAGAAGGGTCTGTGTTCCACTGTCTGCACGTAAGAAAATGCTTGGATAAGTGGACATCCATCCAGCCTGAGGTACCTCAGAAATGCAAATTACCTACTTTACTCAAGGAGGCACAGTCTTCCTTCCTGGTTTGCCTGCCTGGATGCACGGCTTTTCCTTCTCTGAGAAGGATGGAGCAGGCAGCTCTGTCCGTTGGAGCCCATAGCAGTGAGAGAATAGGTACAGGAGTCTAGGAGCAGTGCCTGTAAGGATTTCATAGAATTCCTAAAATCTGTTACTTCCTCAGATGGTTATGTTTGTCACCTGCTGAGAGTTTCTTTCATGACTGATCATCTTTGGCGGCAGTGAGGAAGTAGGAGCTAGAGAGATTATGTCCCACTTTGTGCCAGGCTTAGGCTAAAGAACCTGAGGGATGCTATGGGCTGGTAGTAGTTTTAAAGACCAAAGGGCTGAGATGAAGTCTTTAGACCTGCTACTGGGAAGGAAAGGAGGACATGAGAGTCCAGGAGTATTGATTGAAGATTCCTGCATATCAGCTGCCAAGCCAAAGCCTCCTCCTGGGCTCTGTTCTTAATCTCTGGGAAGACGTTACCCCCCAAGCCCTTTACATTTCACTTTGTTCTGCTTCCTCCTCTCCCTGTAAAAATGTAAGTCTCCCCGATCCTGCAGAGGCCTCCTTCAGACCTGCCACAGCTCAGGAACATCCACTTTCATCCATCAGGACACCTTGAAAGAGTAGTCTATAGCTGCTATTGCTGCCTTCTCACTATCCATTTATTCTTTATTCCTTTTGCAACATGGCTTCAGAAAGTCCACTGAAATAGTTTGTCCCTAACCTCAGTTCATCAAACACCATACAGCATTCATCTCTTTTGTCTACTCTTCCTCCTTGAAGTTCTCACTTCCCTGGGCTCAAAGGGCCCTACTTGCTCTTGGTTCTAAATTTTTGGCATCTTTTCCCAGATTTGACTCACCTTGCACTGTCCAGACCTTTGGGCTTCTGTGCCATTTGTCTAATGCTCTATAGGCTTGCACTTGCTATTCCCTATGCCTGGAGTGCCCTTTCCCTGGAAAGTCACGTGGCTTATCTCTCACTTCTATTAACATTCGATTGGTTGCTTTCTCTAAGGCTCTCTCTGGCCATTCTGCCTATAATTCCACTCACCCACCTCCTTCATTTTCCCCTCATATTTTGGTGCTATTGTTGTCATGCATTTACTTCTTGGTAAGTTAAAAATCTTACAATATTATGTTTGTTAATAAGATATCTGGAAAATCCTCATATATTTGGGAATTTATCAGTACTTTTTAAAATAACTCATGAATCAAGAAATCACAAGAGAGACTGGAAAATAGTTTGACTTGAATGATAATGAAAATATATCAAAATTTGTGAGATGCAGCTAAAGCAGTACTTGGAGGGAAAATTATAGCTTTCAGTGCGTATGTTAGAAATGGAGAGGCTGGGCGTGGTGGCTCATGCCTGTAATCCTAGCACTCTGGGAGGCCAAGGCAGGTGGATTGCTTGAGGTCAGGAGTTCAAGACCAGCCTGAGGAGGAGCAAGACCCTGTCTCTACTAAAAAATAGAAAGAAATTAGCTGAACAACCAAACACAGAAAAAAAAAAAAGTAGCTGGGTGTAGTGGCACACGCCTGTAGTCTCAGCTGCTGGGGAGGCTGAGACAGTAGGATCACTTGAGCCCAGGAGTTTGAGGTTGCTGTGAGCTAGGTTGACGCCATGGCACTCCAGCCTGGGCAACAGAGTGAGACTCTGTCTCAAAAAAAAAAAAAAAAAAAATGGAGAAAGTTTTAGAAATCAAGCTCAGACTTCCAATTTCTGATTCCATATATAAGGAACTTGTGAGTTACCACTCCATCCTAACAATAAGCAAAAAGCTGAACACACTGAAAAATCAACACCTTTCATGGATCTGTAATAGAAGAAAGGACACAGTGCAAACTGCTGCACCCACAGTTGGAGAGACAGGTAGATAAAGGTAGTCACAGCTTATCAAAACAGAGATTCATGAGCAGAAACTACCTTGGAACCCAGTGCCAGAACAGAAAACCTCAGTTGTAGTTGACAAATTGCTGGATGTTCAGTGTGGAAGAGTCTGAGAGTTAAAAACTGCAGGGATACCCAGTCATAGAGGGCCCTCACACTTGTGTGAGTTTTACGCCCAGGAGCATGATGACAGTCTCACAGTAAACATTGGCAATAAATTCTCCCTTCTTATGCTTCTGGCAAGAGGAGGAGAAAAGGAACCATTCTGAAATATGCCAGAGTACTCTATTCCTCTTAACAAGGGCTGCCCACAGAAGGAACTGGTTTACCAGAGCCCAACCTGCTAGGGTATTATCAGAGCCTAACTGACCTGGGCAAAGGGAAATACCCAACTCCAGTCCCCTCTAGCAGTCCATGTGGGAGAAGGGAACTACCCAACTCCAGCCCACTTTAATCTTGCCCCATCTTGGGGGTGGGGGTGTTGGAGAAAAAAACTGAAAATGTTAGAGAAATGTACAGTCCAGAGGCATAGGCTCACTAACAGTCTAACACCTAATCATAAGGCTATAGAACACTTCCCTGCCCCCCACACCTTACCACCATATACCAAAGGCTCATTTACAGCAGTTCCTTTTACCTGGTAATCATGTTCAACTGTCAAGAAAAAATTACAAAATATTTGCCATTTTGAATGGCAAAAAACAATTTGAAGACATAGAGCAAGCATCAGAACCAGATATGGCAGGGATGTTGGAATTATCAGACTAGGAGTTTAACATAACCATGCTTAATATGGTAAGGGCTCTAATGGATAAAGTAGATAGTGTGTAAGAGCAGATGGGCAGTGTAATCAGAAATTTGGAAATCCTAAGAAAGAACCAAAAAGAAATGCTAGAGATCAAAAGCCCTGTAACAGAAATGAAAAATGCCTTAAAATAGGCTCATTAGTAGACTGGACATGGCTGAAGAATCTCTGAACATGAAGTTATATCAATAGAAACTTCTAGAGCTGACAAATGAAGAGAACAAAAACTGAGAATATCCAAGGACTATAGGATGACGAAAGATGTAATATACATCAGCCCCTGCCCCCCACATTCCCTTAGCCTGTGGGTTATGCTTCCCACTGTTTCATCCACTTCAGTGAGCTGGATCCTGAAATGCTATGTTTCAAAGGGATGCCCTTCCTAAAAATTAAAGACTCTACTGTGAGAGGCAACTCAGACTTAACTAGGAAAGTTTAACATGTTAACTGTTGGAAACATATGCCGTAAATAACTTAAAAATAAAATTGACATGCACCATTTAATTTAACAAAACACTATGTTTAAAATCTGTACTATGTGTTTTAAAGAGGAACCTTGATCACTCTAAAGTAGATTTTGGAAAGGAGAAATTCTACTTTAGGACAATTTTCTGCTTGGGAACATTTCTGGGTTTCGTCTCTGACATCTTCATGATGCCCAGCTTCAAATGCTGTTCCTCCTACATTCTTCTTCCATGTGAAGTAATTTCTAATCCCCATTTTGAAACACTGATTTTTTTCCTCTTGCAGTCTCTTATGTCAGAGGGCGTTCTGACCTCAGACAAATCCCAGGCAACCCACGTACTTGATCTTGGGCAAACCTGTTTTCGTAGTAGGGCCCTTGATAATGAATCTGGGAAAAGAAATGGAAAATTCTGTAGATCTGTCAGCTCATAAGGAAGTGTAAGTCTCCTCCATTCATCTGGGGCATTGGTGAGTGAAGAGTTTAAACTGTCCTTGTTGTATGGTCATTTTTTACTGAATTGTACCTTGACTCAAAAAATCCAAATAACTGAATAGTCATGCGAGGGCTCTGGCATGGAAGTGGGCTTCTGGGATGCTTGCCAATGAGTTCCTGTTTTGAGGACACAGGCTCTAAGTGGAAAGATTAAGTGGAGAGACAGCTCCACCCCTCTAAGTCTTATTCCTATGTTCCATTCAAATCTTGCTAGCCTGATTTCTGTGGGGTCTGGACTTCGGAAATTCTCTTTTTTCATGGATGTCTCACTGCACCTTGTTAAACCAAATTTGGACTATTGCATGTTCATCTGCTTCCAGCTCTGCTGATTGGTTCCAGTTTCCTTGCTCATTAAAGCCAAGATAATCTGGCACCCACCAGTCAGGCATCATCAAGTATCTGGCACCAAGGTAAACCTGGAAACCAGTTAAGCAGCCTCATTGATCCAACACACTCTTTGCATGATGAGAGGCATTGTGGTGTACCAGAAAGAGCACTGAAATAAGAGCAGGAGAGCTGGGTTCTTGTCTCATCTTTGCCTTTACTGCATCATGGAAATCTAAGCATGTCTGTGATTTCTCTGAAATTCTCTTTCCTCAGCCATAAAATGGTGGTTTGGACTAGACAACTTCTCAAGTGTCTTCCAATTCCAAATTATATGAAGAGCTAAAAGATACAAGCTCCATTTATGCCTGTTGTTGCAAAAACACAACCCAGCTTTAAAGATATTAGCAGTAGCTACCTAAAATCGCTATGCTTTTTATGCGTTTCTACAAAAGTAGATAGTATGACAACAAAATGAGATGGGGCACAACTCGTATTTCCAAGGAAAGAATTAACCTCCTCTTACCTCAACGTTGCCTGATCTACAAAATGAGGGTAATAATATCTAACTCAGACTTACTGAGAAGAAGGAATGAGATAATCCCTGGCACTTAGAACTCTTAGAACTGTGCCAGACAAAAAGTAAGTGCTCAGTGAAAGTTATTATTATATTAATATAGAGTTGGAATGGTTAAAATTGACATGGAATTATAGTAAGGATTATGCTGAAATAATAAAAGTTCAGTTGTTGTTCAGAAGTCAAGACGAGAACAAAATAGAGAACCCCACATACAGAAACAGACCCAGGCCGGGCACAGTGGCTCACGCCTGTAATCCTAGCACTCTGGGAGGCCAAGGCGGGAGAATCACTTGAGGTCAGGATTTTGAGATCGGTCTGAGCAAGAGCGAGACCCCCCATCTCTACTAAAAATAGAAAAAATTAGCCAGGCATGCTGGCTTATGCCTGTAGTCCCGGCTACTCAGGAGACTGAGGCAGGAGGATCTTTCGAGCCCAGGAGTTTGAGGTTGCTGTGAGCTAGGCTGACGCCAAGCGACACCATGGCACTCTAGCTCAGATGACAGAGCAAGACTGTGTCTGAAAAAAAGAAAGAAGAAAGAAAGAAAGAAAAAAAGAGGAACAGCCCCAGATATAGACAATCACCTGGTTTTCAGTAAAGATGTTACTGCAGTGTAGTGAGGAAAACATGGTTTTATCAATAAATTGTACTGGACCAATTGGATATCCATATGGGGGAAAAATAGGTTTTGACCCCTACTTTACACCATACATAAAAATAAATTCCATGTGGCTCATAGATGTAAGTGTGAAAGGTAAAATATTAGCACTTCTAGAAGCTAACATAAGAAAAATAACACCATGACCTTGCGGTAGCCAGATTTTTTTAAAAGCAAGGCACAAAAAGCATGAACTTTGAAGGAAAAGATTGATAAATTAGATTTCATAAAAATTAAGAACTTCTGTTCATCAAAAAATGCCATTAAGATTCTTTAAAAGGCAAGCCACGGAGAGGGAGAAGACATTTGTAATACATATATCCAGCAAGTGACTCCTGTTGAGAATATATGAAGACATGAAAAAACATCTTATAAAAGAAGACGGCCAGTGGTTAAAAGCATATGAAAAGGTACTTAATATCATAAGTCCATAGGGAAAATGGAAGTTAATACCACAAGATAGTATTGTGTTCCCACCACAATAGCTAAACTTTTCAAAATCTGGCAATGTTAGCGGGAGGTGTGGAACAATTAGAATTCTCATACGCTACTAGCAAGAGTTTAAGTTGCTACAACTTTGGGAAACTGTTGTACAGTATGTAATAAAGCTGAATAGAGTCATAACTCATGACCCAGCAGTTTCATTCTTAGGTGTGTACACCACAGAAATGAGTACACATGTACATGAATGTTCATAGCAACATTATTTGTAATAGCGAAAAACTGGAAACAACCCAAGTGCTTATCAACAATACAATGAACAAATTGTGGTATCCTCTCACAATGAAATATTACACAGCAGTAGCACAAAGAAAATTCAAAACACAATGCGGATGAATCTTAAAAACATTATGTTGAGCAAAAGGAGCCAGATCCCCCCCCCGCTAAAAAAACCACATACTTTATAAATCTATTTATGTAAAGTACAAAGAAAAGCAATACTGATTGATACAGATTATAGAGGTCAGAAAAGTAGTTATCCTTGGTGAGTATAAAGACTGGGAGGAGGCATGAGAAAAGCTTCTGGAATTCTGCTTACGTTCTATCTCTTGAACAGGGTGGTGGTTACCTAAGTACATTCACTTTGTCACAATTCATTATGCTGTATGCTTAAAGTTTGTGTACTTTATGTATTTCATGCCTCAATAAAAAGTTTATTTTAAACAAATGAAGGTGTAGGCCAGGTGTGGTGGCTCACGCCTGTAATCCTAGCACGCTGGGAGGCCAGGGAGGGCTGATCACTTCAGCTCAGGAGTTTGAGACCAGCCTGAGCAAGAGCGAGACCCCATCTCTATTAAAAATAGATAATTTAGCCAGGTGTCGTGTCCCTGTAGTCCCAGCTACTCTGGAGGCTGAGGCAAGAGGATAGCTTGGGCCCAGGAGTTTGAGGTTGCAGTGAGCTAAGATTACGCCACTACACTCTACCCAGGGCGACAGAGTGAGACTCTGTCTCAAAAAAATAGAATAAAATAAAACTTTTTTTACAAGTGAAGGGGTATACAAAAAGTAGAAACAACTCAAATGTCTATCAGCTGATGAATGGATAAGTAAATGTGGTATGTCCATATAATGGAATATTACACATCCATGAAAGAAGTGAAATACTGCTATATGCTACCACGTGGCTGAACCTTGAAAAGAAGCTAGGCAAAACAAGATAATCACAGAAGACCGCATTGTATGAGTTCATTTGTTCATTTATATCAGATGTCTGGAATAGGTACATCTAAAGAAGGAAAAAGAGGTTAGTGGTTGCCTGGGGCTAGAAAGTTGAGTAAAAATAGGGAATGAATGAAAACAGATACAGGGTTTCTTTCTGGGGCGATGAAAATGTTCTAAAATTGATTGTGGTTGTGGTTGCACAACTCGGCACATTTACTAAAAACCATTAAACTTTATACTTAAAGTGAGTGAATTTTATGGTTATGTGAATTAAATCTCAATAAAGCTGTTAGGAAACAAAAAACCATGGGATACTGATAAGTGTAATAATGATTAAATTACCTTAGGAGAGGCTGTTCCACATGGTCTTGTAGTATGATAGTTCCAAACATTGATAATGGAATCAGACAATGTTCTAATCCTGGCTCTGCTATTTACTGGCTGTGTGACATTGGGCAAATCATTCAACTTTTCTGAGTCTGAATGTCATCTATAAGATGCAAATAATAATACCTACCGAATAGAACTTTTCTAAAGATTATTCATTTAATCAAGAAATACTTGAGTCTTCTGTATACTAGGTATGATAAATGACCGTTATCATTATCAAGGAGGTATTGCATCTGAAGAGTCTTAACTCCATTTTAATGAGAATGGTTACAAGTAAATTTGAGAGTATGTCATGAGGACAGGACATCTTTCCTCTACTGTACCACATCTGCATCTGTTGCTAAATACAAAATTTATTTTTGTATTTTGATCTTAAGTTATTAATATTGAATTCTGTGACTAAGAAAAAGATGTATACAAAATACATTTATAGAGGATTTCCATCCAGAAGTATTAAAACCATAAAGGATTGATGATTATCACATTCACTTACCTAGAAAATTTGGCAATTCAGAATATAGGAAAACCCAGTTGATAAAAAACTGGAAAGTTGAATTATAACTGTAATTCATATATGGATAGTTCAAATATAGAAAGTGACCAGTAACAAAATGCATAGCAAGGTTTTTATTTCAACAGATATTTATTGCTCCCTTAAAGGAGTCACCTTTAGTAATGTTGACTGTCATACTATATTCTGCTTATTTGTCTTAAAATGTGTGTTCTGCAAAATAAATATAGAATTCTTTAAAAAATGTGAAATTGAGAATGCACATAGCCCATAGGAATTGAGAAAGAGGCAGGTATGTGTTCGTCATATACCTGACCCTAAGACGCAAGTCTGCATAAAGTAGTGGCTTTGGAGCCAGACCTTGATGCAAGGTGTCTGACCTCCCTGGGCCTCAGTTTCTTCATCTGCAGAAAGAGATGTCTCAGCATTGGAAGATTAAATGAACTAATATAACAAAATGCTTTAAAAAGTAAGCAATCAATATACTGTTACAGTGCGGCAACCGTATGGCAGATTCATATCATGAACATGCATATTTATAGGTATAATTGTTAACTCTTGTGAAGTCTTGGGGAATCAGAAAACAATTTCTCCTTCATGCAAAGAAATTAATAAGTGAAACTAAGTAATTGGATCCAAAAAGAACTAATTTGGCATGGTGACAAAATAACAACCATGAAAAGTATCCCCAGAATGAGAGAAAAGCCATTAAAGGCCTTTGTCACCAGAACCTAGAGCAATGAGTTTTTTGCCTCTCAGAATTCGAGATGAGCAATGTACGTAACCTTAACATTTGTACCCCCATAATATGCTGCAATTAAAAAAAAAAAATTCGAGATGAGTATGAAAGTTGTTTTAATTCCAGGTTAAAAGGAGGCTGGGATTGAATTAAGCAGTGGGCAATAACAGTTAACATTTAATGAATAGGGATTTAAATACACATAGATGTTTATATTTCCTTAAAACTTATTGAAAATTATATATCTCTTTTGTATTTGGCTGTTAGAGACTAGTAATTATGTCTTGTTAATAGAGAGGCTTTTTAAAAATAGAAAAACCCTCAAATGAGTGTGAAAATATGCTAAAATTCTGTTTTAAACCTAGATCCATGGGAAACCATTCTGCTGGGATTCCACACAAGCATTCCCTGCACAGCCACAGGCATGAGAAAGAGTAGGTTCCACATGCTACCCTACACACCGAAACCCACGAAAAGGATGACAACAAATGCCACAGCCTGCTACGCACTGGAGTCACGTTTTTGGCATGAAAGTAGTTACTGCCTGTTCAGAAGGGGTATGCCCAGTTCCTGCTACTTCATTTACTGAGTTCACCTTTATGGAACTTGCTTGCAAAGTGCTTTAGTCGCCATAATCCAATGGGAGAATTGTCCAATAATCTGGCACGACTCTTGCTGCCTCCTGCCCAGGCTGGCCAGTGGGGCTGTTTCTTGGTGTGTGCTGGGAAAGCATTAGGTATGGCGGTGGCTGAGGTGCACACAGCATTTGGTTGTTGTGTTTTATTTAAAGAATCCAAGACTGTTAACTAAATAACACATTTTTGATAGAAAAATTAGAATTTACATATAAGCAAAAAGAAAAATTCAAAATCCTACCACTCAAAGAAAACTGGTGTTACCATCTTAATATATTTCTCTCTATACATTTTTAAGCCAGGTTTGCATTTTTTATTTTATACTTTTTATCCTTCTTGCGCTTTCTAGCCTTTGGAAACTGAAAATATAAATTTATATAATATAGAAAGAAACAATCCCATAGCTCCAACCTCCAGAGATCATCACTGGGGACGTTTTTATTCTAGTCTTTTCAAACAGTAACCTTCTCCTTCTGCCTCTGTTGGCTTGTCGTTCTTCTAAAACTCGTAGCTAGTTTTGCTTAACTGGATTTGTCTTTTTTAAAATTTTTCTTTCCTTGGCTTCATTTCTGCTTTTTTTTTTTTTTTTAATTTTTGGATGGAGAATTTTGAACATCCGCAAAAGTAGAAAGAATAGTATAATGAAACCCCTTGTTCCCAGACTCTGTGACCCTCAAACCATGGCAATCCTATGCCACTCCCACCCCATCCCTTATTATTTTGACCTGCTAGCTTTGTAACTACCTTCAAGGGTCCTGTGCAGCCCCTTGGACTCCACCGTCCCTTGGCATTGAGGAAGGACCAAATGCCTGCCCTCCTGCTCCCAGAGCTTCTCTCAAGCCTGTGCTCAGCACTCCATCCCAGGCTTGACCGGCTGACCTGGGCTTCCCCCGCTAACTTCTGAAGCGCCTAGAAATTCCCAGACGTTGAGCGTGCCAGCCTCACGAGTTCAGCTCCTCATTCTCTTTCCTGTTAATGAAGGAGGCCATTGCTCAAGTCATTTGGAAAGGGAAAAGTGGAATTTACTACCTGGGTGTTCCTCTTCCATGCTGTTCTTATAAATTTAAACTTAGATTCCTAAGAATTAGATTGAACATGACAAAAATTGCTGTGTGGGCAGTTTAGTCGAGTACTTGCAGATTGATAGAGCCTTTTGTAAGAAAGAAGGAAAAGGTTCTTTAAGCTGCTTAGTTCCAGAAGGTGAGCTCACCAGTAAAGGAGTTTATAACTAAAGGACCTTATTAACCCTTTGCTGGATGGCAACGATTTGGAAAAAAAAAAAAAGATAGAAAAAAAATCTACAAACTCTTCAAATCCTGGCCTTCAGGGGGACCTAAGAAGTCATCCTGTATGATCCCGTCCTCATAATGAGTTCTTTGCATTGCATTCAGATTTACTTGTCCCAGAATTTTTTTTAACTTTGACTCCTTTTAAGTTTATGAAATATGCTCTAACCATCACCATGTCATGGCCGTGGAGTACTGCCATGACTTGCTATACTGGCTTGGCGTTCAACTTTTGTGTGAGATTACGTAACAAAATACCACACAGAATTAGGAGACATTGGAGTTTGAGTTGTCCCTCTTACATAGCAACCCAATCAGTGTTTCCACCAAAATCAGGAAATTTGCTTACCCCAACTAAATGATGGAGTTTTTCATGTGGCTACAAGGTGATCCAGGCCTAATAGTTTTTCAGCTATTGAGTCTGTCTCTGTAATTTGATGGGACCAAACTAAGGTCAGGGCTCAAATCCTGGCTGGATGAGTTACCCTGAGTGAGACCTCTCACTTACTGCTGGCCCTATTTGGGTGGCAGATGGCATCTCAGTCCCCTTGATTGGATTACCCTTTCTGAGCTTCCAGAACACTATTTTCAATCTCCCTTAAGGTTCATGTTGTTGGGAAAACTGGCCCACAGGGTCAAGAGGATTGACCGACGCAAGAGCGTCATGTTCCTGTCATAGGCTGGATGGAAATCAGTCTGAGGGACAGGAGATCCAACATCTGTTGTACATGTCAGGGTGTCTAGCAGGTTGTACTGCTTTTGTCATCTACCTTTGTTTACCAAACATATTACTTCACTAAGTGATTAATTTGTTTGCTGTCAGTGCTATTCCTAAGAGATTGTGGTCTTCTTTAGGCTCTTTGTTTTCAATTCAGTGTGAACGTAGACTGCATTAATAGAACCATGGTGTGCAGAATGAGGGAGGTGACAAAATGAAGGCATGACTATGGTATATTCAGTTAATTGTCCCTTCTCTATTTAAAACTCTCTGGTGGCTTCCCACTGCACTTGAAATAAAAAATACTTCATCCTAGCCCAGCAGGACAGCTCTCACTGGGCCCTGTCTACTTCAGTAGCATCTCTGCTTCCAGTTCTCCCTTGCTTTCCAGCCTTCGTTCTATTCCTTAGACATACCAAGCTCGCCCCCGTCTTTGCCCTTAGCTCTGGCTATTCTCCTGCCTGGAAATAGCTCGCTAGTAAAGAAGCTTTCGACTAAAGGTCCTTATTAACCCTTTGCTGAATGGCAAAGAGAACAAAAAAGGTGGGGGCCACGTATTGCTAATCCTTTTTAGACCCACGGGTCTGTTTATTTCCTCAGAGAGACCTTTCCTAACTAATTCTCATTACCTCACCCCATTTTCTCCACAGCCCTTCTTACTGTCGTCAGTAATCTTGTAATTTGTTTGCTTGTTGTCTTTCTCTCCCCACAAGAACGTGAGCTCCACAAGAGAAGGGACCTTGTCAGTCTTCTTTACTTGTATGTCCCCAGCACCTAGAAAAGGACCTGACACATAGTAGGAGCTTAATTAGGATCTGTTGAGTGGCTGAATGAATGGGCGTGGTTACTAGGAGCATGTTTGGAGAAGGGTGTTGAGGTGCCTCAAAGCCGTGCCGCGTGGATAGCTGGCCTGAGGAGAGAAGCCCCAGGGGGTCACATGCTGACCACCTACGTCGTCAAAGCTGGTGCTCCCCGAAAAGCAGAGCCCGGCCCCGCTTCAGTCTTCTCTTAGCTAGAGATTGCCGTTTCACCTGTTTTTCTTTCCAGATTGCTGTCCTCTGAGGACATGGGCTTGTTCTGGGCAGCTCTATGAGCCAGAACTAGAGCCAATACTTGGAAACTCTAGGGAGACATACTTCGGCTTGAAAAGGGAAAAAAAATAATAGCTACTTTATCCAAGCATGGAGTGGGCTACGCTGGGGAGTAGTGATTTCCAAGTCAACTGAGGTATGCAAGCACAGGGTGGATGCTCTCTGTGCAGACCTGGTGTGGGGAGGACTCAGCGCCTGCATGAACAGTTAGACCAGGCGGCGTTTACAATCCTTTTTAGTCCAGAGTACCCATGGGTCTGCCCTATACTTCTTGTTACTTTCTTATTCATTCAGTAAACTTCAGCCACTGACTGTGCTCAGGCCCTTTCTCTGCACTTCATGCTGATTGTAGAGAGTAGGGAGGTATCTCATGATCTGCATGCAGTAAATGGTACGGGGGTGGGCGGGAGGCAATGAGAATCTATAGGAAGATGCGCAAAGGCCGGGGAGGGGGGAGGGTCGAGCCTGATTTAGGTCATCATGACAGGCCTGCCAGAGGGAGTGGGCTTTAGGTGGTGTTCTGAAGGACCAGCAGGAGTTGCCAGGAAGAGGATCGGGGGAAGGGCACCCCGCACAGGGGAACGGTGTGGAGCCCCCGAGGTGTGAGCAGCCCTAGGAGTTCCACCACAGTGACTTGGGGGTGCAACTGGTATTAAGGGGTAAGGGCCGGGAGGGTCATACTGCTCAGGACAGACCCACATCATGGACAGTTTGGTTGGTATCTCCTCGTCATGAAGTAGTGACGGGATAACCTGCAGAGGGAGGAGGGGAAGAGACAAGGCGAGGGGACTAGAGCAGGGGGCAGGAGCCCGGCCAGTGAGGCCTTGGAAGCTAGGTCTGGGCTGCATGCTCAGGGGCCCTGGAGGTTTCCGCAGTGGGGCCACAGGGAGATTTGTGTTTTGGAAACAGCCCTGTCTTCAGTGTGGAAAATGGGTTTGACATGGCAGGAAGAGCAATAAGGAGGTTCTTAGATCTTTTTTAAAAGAAGTCGTAGAAGTGGGTATATCTGCCAACCCCATTAGACCGAGAGCTCCTTAAAGGGAGGGATCACCACTTATGGATGCCCGGTGTTGGCATAAACCAGAGGCTCCATTTGCATGTATTGTAGATCCACGTACGGAAGTGCTTTCTCACGATCAGACTCTCCAGAAGAAAGCAAGTGTCTTCAAGAAGACATACGCACCCCACCTTGGGGATATATCAGGGGCCACCTGGCAGGGACACTGCTGGGAAGTGGCTGTACTACCAGGAGGCTGGCTTCAAAGAGATGGTTTCTAAGGCCCTAGCTTTAGATTCTATTAGTGTTTTAATTGGATGAAGCAGTTTTGATGTCCTCTGAAGTTCATTCAAAAGAGTATTTGTGTTCATCTAAGTTTGTGGGCCCTACGTAAATGAACCACACGTGGCAGACCTTGGAGATCCTTCCTCTTTCTGCTCAGACTGCTCTTCAGAACTCACAGGACTCACTTTAGCCCCAGTAGATGAAAGTTAAAATTTTTTTTTAATTTAAAAGAATACTTTTATATGAAAGACAGTATCTTTTAAAACAATTTTGTTCTAAACATTTTGGCAGCATATGCTATATAAACTTTTGGATTTATATTTTCTCTTTCATAGAGTAAAAACTTCAGTGCCACTACCTCAAGAGTTCTGCAAGTTCACATTATGTAAATATATGTAATAAAATATTTACTTAGGGTTGCCATAAAAAAGGTCCAAACCAGAGAATAAGAGTGCTTCTCTTTGCTGGTTTTAGAGGCTCTGCTGGGAATTCTGAGTGAAATTTAAGCCTCTCCAGTATGTTTTGATTGGCTGCCTTCATGTTTTATCTCCTGTAATGAACTCTTTGTCAGTTTGTCAATTTTGACTAAGGACAGAAAGTTCATGTGTAGTAACAACACAGAGACTGAATTTTAAATTATGGTTTATAGTGTGATGTCATAATCCTCTCTTTTTTCCTTTAGTCAATATTTACCTGTTAGGCCAATATATTACAATGCTGACTTCAAAAGAAGACACTTTATTTTACCTTCTCCAAGTGTTGGTTTAAGATACTTGAAATATCAAAACTGGAAGTTGAGCCGTCTGAGACTCTTGGCTGAATTCACTTAAAATTTGAGTTCCTCGATCGCAGGGCAGGTTTCACTTCTCCCAGTGACCCCGCGGCACAGCTGCGTGCCTGTCAGAATGAGGCAGCTAGCCTTGGAGTCATACTGGTTTCTCTCAGCTTTCCAGCAGCCTTCTCCTCTGTGGGAAACAGAGCTATTGTGTTACTCCACCGCAGCCGAGATCTCTCAGGTGTTCCCTAATATATTAATATTACAGGATTGGGTAGAAAAACCCAAAGAAGGCCCTGTAGGAGGATGATCTCTGAGTATCCGACCAGATAAAGAATAAGGAATCTTAAATTCTTTTCCTGCCTGAATCCCTTATTTTAAGGACCCCACGTTGAAACATTTAAAAACTGAGGGAAGAATTATCCCCCAGGGAAGAAAGAATAGGAGGATAATAAATAGCTATAACATTTGTAGAGAAAATGTGTGATACCTTAGGCTGATCATCCAGGTAACCAAGGGAGCAAATGGTAGTATGTTAATAAGCTCTTCTGAGTCAACTTGGGTATCAGTCAAGACTCTTCAGTGAGTCATGGTGGAAAGGGACTAGTCTACAGGTAGACTAGTTTCAGGTTCAGCTGGATCCTAGAGTTCAAATGAGGTAATCATGACTCTTCCTTTCTTAGACCTATTATTTTCTATATTGGCATGATTATATGGCAGAGATGTTTCCTGGCAGCTCCCAGCTTATGTGGTCAACAGGCAGGACCTGTTGAAAGATAGCTCCACCAGGAAGGGAAAAGGTAGTTCTGAAAGGAAAAAAAAAAAAAGGTAGGTATTTTACCAGAGGGAAAAGGCAAACAAACCAGCTATTGATTTGTTCACTCAACAAGTATTTATTGAGTACTTACTATGTGCCAGGCACTCTTCTAGGTACTAGGCATACAATAGTAACCATTACACAAAAGGCCCTGACTTTTAGGAGCTTACACTGTAGGGAGAGAGGCAGACAGTGAACACATAAGCCAATAAAATACGCTGTGGTATCTGGCAGCAATGAGAGCTCTGAAGAAACACCGTGGTGAGCATCGTCGTAGAGAGTAGGTGCTTTAACTGCACAGGTGAAGGAAACAGAGAGCAGAAGAGTCTCTTCTTGTTTTGGAATTCTCTTTCAAGAGGTAGATGCTATTGAGATTATCCCAAACATTGGAAAAAGCGTGAGCCAAGCAAGCATCTGAGTGGGGTGAGGTAAGACCTGTTTAGGGAATGGAAAGGTTTCCCAAGGCAGCTGCACACGGTGCGTGTGAAGGACGGGCCTGAAGGCCAGCGAGGTTGCTGGGGGTGCACCCGTGCAAGGACACAAGTAACAGGCCAAGGAGTGACATCACCAGATCCGTGTTTAGAAAGATCACAGCAGCAGTGTGGAGGGCTGGGGAAAAGGACTCCGAAGTACAGTGGGGTGGCCAGGGTAGGCTAAATAAGGGCTGTGGCCTGTGCGGATGGACAGGAAGGGTGGAGTTTTCAGAGCAGCATCTGCAAGATTTGGGGATGGGGATTAACTCACTTCTTTCTGGTGACCTGAAAGAATTTGTTCCTCATCCAGAATGAGCCATGTCTTCTCCAAGTCTACAGATTCAAACATAAGAAGCCTTTAGAAATGGGAGACACCTTGTGAAAGTGTTTAGTACTGTTTATTCATGGTAAAAATCCCACCGTCTTTGGTGCACAATGAGGAAGGCGGCGGTCGTGCAGGCACAGGGGTTGGGTGGAGTGCCTGGCAAGACTGGCGGTGGAGGCCTACACCGCAAGCCCTGTGGCCTCTGGGAGTGACATGCGTTCTTGGAAAGGATTCCGAGAAGGGATTCCTTGGCCCCCCAAACTAGGCTGATGAACGTTCTTCTTGTGCATTTACAGGCAACTTTGAAGTGGGAGTTCACATCGCTGACGTGAGTTACTTTATTCCTGAGGGATCTGATCTGGACAGAGTGGCTGCTGAGAGAGCCACAAGTGTCTACTTGGTTCAGAAGGTAAAGATCCATCTCTAGTTTATCTCTTCTTCCTTTTTTTTTACTTTTTTTGGTTTTCCTTTTCTCGAAAAAGAAAATCATAAGGTATGCTAGTTTTGTCTGAGTATCTTTTCTTATATCTTATCTGCTAATAAGGTCTTTTAAGGGCAGTGGTTACCTGGAAAAGTGCTTGCCCTCTGTTGCATGTTTTCCTGAAGAGGTGTCAGGGGAAGACACAGGTGTTCATCTCAGGCTTTGTCTCAGAGTGGCCCTGCCACCAAAATGACTCCAACAAGCAGTCAGCCTCAGAAAGAAATGAGGGAAAATACCTATTTTCAAACTATTGCTCTAAACCAGGACTCAGCAAACACATTCCCACAGACCCCAGACCATCTGTCTTCATGCGTTGATGTACCCCAACCACACCCGGCAGCACATGTGACATGTGGAAGATGGATTTCCAGACATGCCTCTGCCAGGTCCAATAAACTATAATGCCATTTGCCGTTGGAGTGCCCCAAGCATCTGCTAGCAATGAAAGCATAGAATCTCTCCTGAACAGGTAGGTTGTCACACAGGTGAATCATCATTCATTTCTGTAGCCCAACCTTGTACAGATCTTCCAGCATTCCCCTACCTCACTCATGGTCCTCGACCACTTACATCACCATAGTCTTCTTGCCAACCGCAAGAAGGATGTGTTCTAGAATCCCTGGGCTCCAACTCTAGCAAAGTGCCTACATGATACCCACAAACGTATTGGCAGTTCAGGAACAAAAGTTCTCCAGGACATCCCAAAAGTTCTTAGAATTTCTGATATTAAGCGTTTCACTCATGTTTCCAACCTGTGCACCGTGATAACTAACCCCTCGAAAGGGAAGAGACTCTTCTAGGCTTTGATTGCAGCAATGTCCTTTACGGGCTGAAGGTCCTGTTGCCCGTGGCTCAAGTTTGGCTCCCCGAATCTAGCTAAGCCCAATAGTTGACCGTGATATCTTCAACCCCATGGTGGAAGTCACCCTGTCTGGTGCCCTGTGCTCCCACTCTGGAGAGAGCTAGCCCAGAGAGCTCTCTTGTCCCAAATGAAAGCTAGAGATGTCGTTTGCCACAGCTGCCTTTAATATGTGGAGGCCCTCCCTAGGACGACCTAGCGCTTCCTCTCCCCTGCCCCATGACAATACTCTCTGGATCACTGCAACCTAGAATATTTGAACAAAACCCTAACTCCAACTGCTCCAGAATTGGACAGCTAGTTTCTTCAGGAGTTCAGCTTTTCCTGCCATTTATAATAGGTGATCAGAACCACCATTTAAGTGTTTTCTACTCTCCCAGAAATTAGAATGGAGAGGGAGGGACAGTGTTATTCAGAGCCTGGAAGTTCTGAGTCAGACGCTACATAATCATCTGTACCCAGTTCCAAGTAATTTGCCATGGACAGTATGTGACCTCTAAGAACAGTGGTGCCTAAAAGACCCAGAACCTTCAGTGACAACTTAATAAGAATGGCCAGCTATATCCTCATCTAAGCAGGGGAATTTCTGTACCAAACTTTGCATGTGTCAAACAAACCATATCCCTACCGGGCCTCTGGCTGGTTGAAGCCTAAATGTGATGTTTAAGAACTTCTCTTGGACTCCATCCCTCACAGTGTCCATGACACCTGTGCCCAAGCCGTGGGCAGATAGAGGAAGCTTAAGGGGATGCAGCACGAACTTACACCCCACAGGTATCTCTGAGCATGAGCGTGCTAGGCTTCCCCCCTGGCTGCCCCACCACGGCCTTGCAACCAAGGCCATGCACCAGCTGCTACATTCTCCTTTCTAACCAGGAATTATGGTTTAAAATCAGAAAATGAAAAAATAAAATTGGATTAAATAACTGAGTATATTTCCTTTTCTATTTACTTTGGTTTTGTGATCATCACAGCTCCAGAATTTCTCTTTGGGGCTGCAGAGTTGGGGCTCTGCTGCTAAGTCCTGAAAGTGGGGAGCTGGGTAGAGGAAAGGCCATGCATCTCCGCTGCCCAGCACTGCCTCCAGCTTGGCAGGCATGTGTGCTGCCGGCCCGCAACCTTGGACGGCAGTAGCAGTGCATTCTGATTCCTTTGAACCGCTGCTCTGACCTTTCTTCCTGCTCGTTTTTGTTTCTTAAAGGACTGCGTCCAGGAACTTTTCTGCTGTTTTCACTTTACTTTCCTATAAAGGTCTTCTTAAAAGCTGGATGAGCTGCTTCCCCCACCCCCTTCAAGATTCTCCGCTTCTTTCTCGTTTGGCACAATCATCTGTCCCAGTTTCTTCACACGGGGTAGGGAGAGAATTGGGGGCTCCGGTTGGTTTCCCATCTATGGGGAATGTGGCACTGATTTCTTTTCATTCAGACTCTGACCTGTAAGTAAGTGACTGATATCAGAATTACAACTTAAGCTTTATTTGGAAAATTATTCCACAGATTAGGTCAATATACAATGAAACACATCTTGGGTCCAAATACCATCCCCCTGGCTTTTAAATGAAATTCTTTTTATTTAGATTTTACTTGCAGTAATAACTATTTGGTCACTCTTGTTAACAATACAGTATACTCAAGCGTAAAGATAAATTTAAATAGTGTCCATGTAAATCTCATGAAAAAAACACTTGATTTTTGTCAAAAGATGGTTCCTTTAGAACAGAGAACAACTGTCTACCCAAACTTAGGCTTGTCCTTGGAATGACATGACATCTGTTCAGTTAATGACTCTCAACTGTCTTCTCTGGGAGAGAAATATAATGTAATTGCAAATTTTAAGATAATTTTAGAAAATAAGTGAATTAAGTTTTAAAAGTAAAAGAAAACCTAAACAGTTGAAACCTAAACCTAAATTTTCTGCCTTTTGGCCCAAGCATTCGTGTTATTTTAGGTGTGAAACAGCTCAAGTGAAAGTTTGCCCATAAATCTCTACGATATTTTATTGGTACTGCTTTATAATAGAGATCAAAGATTGGGATTGGAAGCCTGTCTTAATGTAGAGTCCAAAGAGTTTTAAGATGTTCCTTTCTTACACCAGCAGGTTGTCAGAGTGTTGATGTTTTGTTAATATCAAACTGTGTAGCAAAAAGTTGATCAAATTCTGAATTCACATAAGTGTTGATATGAAAAAGAAAACTCTTTAAACAGAGATGTTGGCTGGCAAATGAATTATCTATTTCCTTTAAGTTGTATCAGTGTGTAGGTGGGTGCACCTTATTATTGAAACCTCAAAGTCCTCACAGAAAAGGAGAAAAACTCCCCAAGTTGTCAGGCTGCAGATGTGGGCTGAGATGGCTGATGGGCACCGAGGGCATGAGGGCGTTTGGAGGGGGAGCCACCAAAGGCCTGGGCTGAGAGGGGCAGAAGAGGCCCCTGTGGCCCCTCCAGATGGTGGAGAACCCCGTGTGGGTGTGGATGACTTGCCCCCATCTCACTGCTGGTCCCTCCTGTTCCTCCTTGCCAGAATGATTGATTCTTCCCCTCTATGGCCCTTTGTGTTGGTCATAGGGCTGTCCTGGCTAACCTGCTGCTGAACTTGGCCAGCCTGCCCGCTGTGGCTTTAGCAGATGTTTCTTCTCTCTGAGGCTAATATAAGATTTTATAGTCTTGTTGGTACCCCCACCCAGCTGCCTTGGGCAGTGGTGTATTTACCCAAATGATCGATTTCTTTCAACTCTCCCAAGCCCTGGTCCAGAATGCTTAGAAAGTCAGTGTCCTATCAACAATATCTCTTTTTTCCACAGCCAGCTTTTAACTCTGCCCCGACCCAACTTTGGTCCTAGCCCTGAAGCATGCTTAAGAAGACTTGGCATCCTTCAAGCCCCTTTTCCTTTCCTACTGCCCGAAGTGCTTATCAGTCTTCATCCACTGGGCATTTATTGAGTGCCAGCACGTGCTAAGTTCCGGGAATGTAAAGATGAGACAGATGCTGATCTTGCCCTGGGAAGTCAGAGGAGATGGGCATGTAACAAACAACTGCGATGCGCCGGGCTGCCTTCAGGTACAGAAGTGCCCCCAAGGTGGGGAGGTATCATAGAGGGGAGAGAGGTTGCATCTGCCTGGCTGGTGATGGGAAGGGAGCTTCTGCAAGGGCCAAGAAGGTTTCCCAGAGCAATTGAGTTTTGAACAGTGTTTCAAATTTTGAGTAGAAAATTTCTAGACAGGCGAAAGGGTAGGGAGGACATTCAAGGCAGAGGCTAGAAAAAGCATGGAATGTTCGAGGAGTGGTATATAGTTTGGAATTGCCGGGGTGTGAGCTGCAGAGGCAGCCAAGAGATGAAGTTACGGAGGGAGGCCTGGGGTGGGAGGAAAAGGAGCTTGGACTTTATTTTGAGGGCTAGTGGGGAAGCTAGTGATGTGGTTTCCTTTGACCAAGATAGAAAATCACCTTATCCACCACCCATGTGGCTGAAGGATGGTGAGGCCAGAGGCAGGGAAATTGTCATCAGTGCTAGAGCCTTTTCCCAAAGTCACGTCCCCTTGAGGCTATAAGTAACTACCCTAAAACAGAGATCTTTGCTTACAAAATCTTATGAGAATTTATCAACATGGTAATGTATAACTGGAGCCTAAGAGAACTAGGGCAAGAGCAGTCTCCAGCCTAGTGCTACATGGACGCCCTGAACAGGCAGCATTTCAGTTGCTCTAGATTGCAGTTCCTGCCCAACTCTAACAATCCACAGCGCACAGCAAAGGGTAGGGAGAGTCAACGGGAAGGCTGTCACCTTGGAGATAGGGTACAGAGGCTACCTTCCCCTGGGGAGCTCTTGCAAGGAGGGCTACCTGTGACCCTTGGCCACTGAACATAGAAGGGCCAGGCTTTAGCAAAGAGTTCTGGGCCCCATTGAAAGTGTTTGGGCCCACCTGCTTCCACAAGACGTGCCAAAATCCGGTTATCAAATTCAGCTCATTAACTATTGGGAAGGTAAAAGGAGTGTGTCCTAATATAAAACAGATTGCAGATTATCATTGAGTGGAGGTTAGTAAGTAAGAAGATGCAGAATTCTGGAGAATAATAAGGGAGTCTTATCTAGAATAATTCCACTCCAGAACTCTGCCACTGGTTTAAGAGACTATTAGAATATATCCCAAGAGGAAAAGAGAGACGTGTCCACACTCGAACAGTGGAAGATGGACAGGAAAAGACCCATTTGAGAGAGCTCCAGAACGGGAGATCTGGAGGACTTGGGAACGGATTGGATGTGGCAGGGAGGGAAGAGTGGGGGAGTCACAAGATGACACCAGTTGTGTTCTGTGCGAGTGGTGTATGTGCGTGTGAGGGGTTTTGGTTTCGGTTGGTGTCGAGGGGGTTTGTTGCTGTTTGCTTGCTTATTTAACTGGGGACAGAGTGCTGCCCTTAACAGAAATAGGAAATGCAGACGCGGCAGCAGGGGGAGGGAAGGAAATGCTGAACTCTGTCTTCTCCACGTGGAGTTGGAGGTGCCTGTGGGAGGTCCGGATCCAGGTGTCCAGGGCGCACCCTAACAGAGGGCTCTGGAGGGCTGGGCTCGGCTGCGAGGGCCGGCAGCAGCGCGAGCCCGGCAGGGAAGGAGCCCCTGGGGAGGCCGTGGGAGGAGAGAGGAGCACGAGGGCAGGTGAGGGGCACCTGTGCTTGAGGGACGCCAAGGAGGGGACTCTGGTGAGGACCGAGCCAGCGTCACTCGTTCTGTATTTCGAAAAATATACATACCTAGAATAGATAATATTTTACCTTATGTATAATCATGTGTGCACAGAAAAAGGACAAAGGTTCTATACCAACATGTTAACATCGTTTATTCTCAGGGATGGGGCCTCCAAATGTTTACATTTTCATGTTTCGGTTTGGTATCACCTAAAATTTCCATAATTAGCATGTAATTTTTGTAATTGAGTTATGAAGTGAAAGGAAGGTGGGAATGAAGAGTGGAAGCTAAACTGTTTCGAGAAACTTCTACAAGAAGTGAACGGGAGGGTACGCACGTGGAGTGGGGGGAAGGGAGGAAACAGGCCAGAGCAAAGAGCCAGACACATGCGTGGAAGGGGTTGAGTCTGCTGATCTCAGCGTTCTCTGTGAAGAAGACTTGAGGTTTTCTGCTGAGAAAGAATGAGAAGGCAATTGGGTAGGAGGTTTGAGGAGAATAATAGCGTTTGGGCGTCGCATCTGAAGGCTGTGAGGAAGGAACTGACAAAAACAAGTGGAAGGCCTGCCGGCCTCCGTGGAGGTGAGAGCTAAGACTGTTCAGCAGGACACCCGCACACAGCCCCACGGTTTCCTGTGTCGTTACTCAGCTGGGACTTGCAAAAGAAAGTCCAGTTATAAGACTGCCTGTGGAGATCGCGGAGGTGGGACAGTCCAAGTGAGGGGATTAAAGAACTTTGCAGGAATTATCCGTGTGATTCACACTGAGTAGAGAAGCCAGTGACGACAAGACAGGACAAGACTGGGGAAAGTGTCAAGGGGTCAGGGGATGCACAGTGCCAGTGACAGCCAGCCGTTTTTCAGCTCCTGGAGAGACCTTTCTTTTCCAGCCTTACATGGCATTCTGTGCTTACCACCCTGGCTCAGAAGCTTTCCAGGTACTGTGGCAGGCCTCACATAGCGATGTGTGTGTGTGGACTGTCGCACCACGGTCCAGGTGTGTCGCGCCCTGACATAACAGGTCTTGGATTTGAAGAAGCAGCTTACCTGGAAGGGCCGCCCGCCTCTCCAGCCCTCCTACGCGGGGCTTGCTGCCGCGCCCAGGGCTGTGGGAGAACATGTGCGCGGTGACCCAGCAGAAATCAGGTCCAATTTATGAGACGCTGTGATGTGTCAAACCATAAGTATGATTGCAACCTCCTGATTCCTTTTCCTTTGAAAGAAAGAATAACCATCTATTTACAAAACTACATGGACACAAACACTGTTTTCTCTAAATTCCGTGTGAATTCTGCCTCAAGATCTGGTGAGCATTTATTAAAAGGAATGCTCCTTAAAAATTAAATATAATTATACTACCCCAAAGGTTTTAATGTTTAGCATCCTCATGAGCACTTAGGTTCTTTGGCATCTGACTATTGTAGTGTGAGTAATAAAATGTCTTCTGTATAAGATACGGGGCACTAAGCAATTTTTGAAACCTGGACAGCCACTAAGTGTGCCAATAGATTTTAGGAAGGAGCAGCCCAAACAGTTTACCTTATGCTTAAAATACTAGTTTCTTAATGAATTTTTTTTGTAAAGATGTTTAAATAGAAGTCTACTTTGTATTTCATAAAATGTTTTCTGAGACGCAGTAGACCATAACCATAGAAAAAACAGGTGATTCATTTCCTGGGGGAAAGTCAGTCAGTCATCTGCAAACTAGAAGTGCCACCATGTGTCAGGTGCTGGACAGATGGACAGGACCAAGACCTGGCCCTGTTCCTGAGGATTCCGTCATCCACTGGCACTAGAGGCACCTGACGAAGCAATTAGGACGTAGTGTGGTGAGTGCTGTGGACAGGCAGGGAGGATGGGGTGAGTGGCTGGCTGTTTAACACCAACCAAATCCTCTTTGGAAGAACGGGGGTGTGCACAGAACACGGTACATGCTCTGCCTGGGGGATTCTGGGTAAGCCTTTTAAAGATGGCAGTGAGCTTAATCCGAAAGGATGTGCAAAAGTTTGCCTGATGCAGCACGTCCAGAAAGAGAGATCAACATGTGAAGAGCTGGAGCAGCGCAGCACGCGCAGGCGGGCGAAGGCAAAGGCGAAGGCGAAGGCCTTCCCACAGTGGGAAACCCACGTGGCTGGTGTTTCCAGAGCCGGCAGGGAGGGCCGGGCGCAGGGCTGAAGGGGAAAGCTGGGCTGGGCGCAGGGCACCCTCGATACCGTGGGCTGGCCAGTGAGCTGACTTTTAGTGATCATCTTCAGTATTGTTTTACGAATAAGGAAACCAAGACTCAAAATTATACTGACTTGCCCAAACTGTACAGGAAGTGGTGGGCCCAGGATTAGCCCCCAGTCTCGAAGGCGTCAAAGCCTTTGCTTCTGTCCCTGCCCATGCTGCGGCTCAACCCGCCTTCACTCAGTTGGTAAAAAGGTCTTTAGACCTTGTTGTTGTTGTTGTTTTTAAGTGGTGAAGCCCATTTTGCAAATAAAATCTGAACCCCAAACTCTAATATATAGAAACAGATCATATTTTCATTAGCATCATTAATATAAATTTATTTCATATTTAAATGTGTAACAGAATCAATTAATGAGAACAATGACTTTCTGTTTCAGAAGCTCTTTTATTTTGGAATACTTTTAGATTTACAGAAAAGTTGCAAGGATAGCACAGAGAGCATCTACCCCACACCCAGTTTCTCCACTGTTAACGTCTTACACTACTATGTTACATTTCTCATAACTAAGAGTTGGAACATTATTAACTATTTACTAAACCCCATACTTTATTGGGCTTTCACCATTTTTTCCATCAGTGTTTTCTTTCTGTTCCAGGATCCAGTCAAAGCACAAGTTACAATGACTTTCTTTTAACAAACTAAAACATGAAGTCAGGAATGATGTTACATTAACACATGCTCACTTTGTGACTTAAAGTAAGATACTGCCTTGAACACTTGGAAGAAATACTAGCTATCTGTAAAAGCCCTGGACTAATATCATTGCAACAAGTGAACTGGATGAGCAGCTGGCTCAGTTGGTCTAATTATCTGGTGATGCAGCTCAGAGAATACGAGATTGCACACCCAGCAAACTTGATTTAGTCTGTGTCAGTCAGCTCAGGCTCCTAGAACAACATACCATAGACTGCGTAACTTAAACAACAGAAATTTATTTTCCCAGAATGTGGGAGGCTGGAAGTCCCAGATCAAGGTGCTGGCCAATTTGGTTCCTGGTGAGGGCTCTTTTCTTGGCTTGTATATGGCTATGGCCTCATGTGGCCTTTTTTCTGTGCCCACACACAGAGAGAGATCTCCCTCCCTCTTCTCATGAAGTCACCAGTCCTATTGGATTAGGGCCCCACCCTTATGACCTCATTTAACCTTAATTACCTCCTAAAGACCCTATCTCTGAACAGGTTGCCTTGGGGATTGGGACTTCAACTCATGAATGGGGGGCAGAGGGGCATGCAGTTCAGTTCCTAGCAGAGTTCAGAGGCTGAAATTATGGGAAATCTTTATAATTCATGAGACAGTATGACATCTCCATTTTGTGCAGTATGTTTATGCGGATAAAGATGTGTTATTTAGTAAAACACTTGAAAACATACAAGAAAATGTTAAATCATATTTTAATGCACCATTAAATAAGTTAGCAAAGAAAATACAGTGTCATTTGTACTGTTGGTGCAAAAGCAATGGCAAGAAAAAAATTTCAAAAGTAGTTATCTTCTAAAAGCGGTTACCAAAGTTTTCAGGTGATCATTAGGTTTTTCGTAGATCTTAAAAGATACAGCATCCTTTAGGCTGTGCACTGTGGCATGTGCCTGTAATCCTAGCTACTTGGGAGGCTAATGCAGGAGGATCACTTGAGCCCTGTAGTTTGAGGCCACCCTGGGCAACATAGCGAGACCCCCATCTCTAAAAAAAATAAAATCAAAAGATATGGCATCCTTTAGAAAAATGCCAAACAATTATTAATTATTTGTAACTGGTGTGGGCCATGAGTTCTAGAATTTACTATCCCATGCCAAAGATATTTACTGTATTAAAGCAGAGTGCAGGTATAGACACTTCACATAAAATAAGTTTTTGCTAATAAAGAAACTTAATTGGCTAAATTTGCCTTAACTACGGCATAGCTGCCCTCTTGCCTGTCACTTCTCAAGTAGTTAGCATGGGATTGAAGCATTACCCATGCCCAACACTGCAAACCAAGTAGGGCTGCCGTAAATGTGCTGAGTGGCTGTTACTGCTGGTGTTTTGGGTTTGAGATGTGGAGTGAATGGTAATGCTGGTAATCAAGAAAAATATGGGAGGAGAAATAGATTTAAAGGTAAGTAGGAGAGAGTTTGAAATATCTTCAAGAGATATAGGTAGAGATACTGATTTAATCTTTGGAATTTTAGAAAAAAACAAGTAACATTCTGGGATAACTGTAAGTCATCATTTGAAAGTAAGTTAAAAAAAACAGTAAAGGGTGTATGCCGTTTACTCAGTTTATTATGGGGCAGAAAGATTAATAAGGAGAAGAAATCATTTAAGCTTTAAAAAAACTGCCAGATGGGTGACTAGTTGACCAGTGTTCATCTAGATTTATTACTCTTTCAGTTTTATTGCTGTAGTGGTATTTTATTAGAATATTCTGTTAGTGTTCCAACATGCAATTTGGTAAATCATGGTATGTTCAATTAATAAAGCACTGATTCAACAATAGCTTGATTTTCCTTTGATGAAACCCCTGTTAAGAGTTTACACTCAACCCTGAGTTCTTAAGTACATAGTTCAGTTGGAATAATTGTATCCAAAAGTAAAGCTGAAGTCTAGAGCTTCAGTTTTAGTAGATGAGTAAAGCGTAGCTCTTTTTCGTTGCTACAGTGTACTTGTTTAACTCTGTCACCAGCTCTTCTCACTTTCCCAGCTCACATTCCTCTTTTGAGGAGTCTCATGGAAAAGTATGAGATAGGATGGTCTTTCTGTGGAGTCTTCAGGAACAGAGCCGCCTCCATCTTTGGCTCACTTTGGAAAACCTGACGCTGTTCACCAAAACTGTGCCTTTCGGGCTTCTCCTAAGCCTGGGACAAACTCCTGCAGACTGGAGAAAGGTGCTCACGGGACTGTCCTCTGTTTGCAGGTGGTCCCCATGCTTCCCAGGCTGCTGTGTGAGGAGCTGTGCAGCCTCAACCCCATGACTGACAAGCTGACCTTCTCTGTGATCTGGACACTGACTCCAGAAGGCAAGGTAACAACTTACATGCTGTCCTTTCTCTGCTTCCCACCATTCCATTCTGTGAGTTTGGGTAAGCACCGCTGTGTGCCTGGCACTGGGCTGGGGTGCCATGGTGGTAGGGCAAGGGTGGCAGAGAAGAAATATAAGAGCCCCTGCCTTGGAAGAGCCATCAGTCCCACTTAGAAGGCAAAACTGGCCCTAAGAACTTTGTAACAAGTGACTTGTTTCTTGTCTATTATCAGGTAAAGGAAGAAAGCGGGTAAGCAAAGTAATGTGGGAGAGGCTTAGCATAGGAGATAGGGTTTCAGCAGCGGGTGAGTGTGGATTGGTAAAGGCAGGAGGGGTGGCCTGAGCTGCAGGTAGGAGGAGGTCAGAGCCTTTGGGGAAAGGGGGAGAGTTTTCATAGATGGCGTGGAATCAAACTGTGGAGAGTCTCAAATGCCAGTCACAAATGAATTGAGGTGTTAGGGTTCCTCTGAAGTGTCATGAGAAAGGTAACTTTCTGGAAAGATCAGTGCTGCATCATCATGCAGGATGACCAGAGGTGCGAAGACGAATTAGCAAGGTAGTGCCATAATAAAGGCACAGAGTGATGAAACCATGACTAAGAACAGAGGGAGAAGAGTATCAGCAGGCAGTCCTCGGCACAGGGATGAATGAGGGAGGTAAGTGGGAGATGACTCCAGGAAAAACTAGTCCCTTCCCCCCACAGAAACAACTCCACACTCCAAAAATAGGGTCGTGATTAAGTAAGCCATGGTACCCACTCAATCGAATATTATGCAATTATTAAAGCTGTTTACAGAGACCAAGGAAGAACATGGGAAATGTTTATGCTGTAATATTAAATGGAAGTAAAAAGTATTTAATTATAAAGAGGTTCCAAATAAAGACGGAGGATCGAATACCCACATTTGCTTTCATTCCATCCCAAACCTCACTAAAACAACAGTAAAGAGATTTTTTTTTAAAGACATAAACCCACAAGGACAAAGAGAGTGGGAGAGGAGACAACAGCAACAAAGTTTTGGAAGCTGGGTAGCAGATGGATGAGTGGTAACTGACTTAGCAGTCCTGAGAAAGCTGAATCCTGAGCCAGCAATAGCGAAGGCCAAGAAACAACCCAATTTACATAGCAGAACCCTAAGAAAATTCAGAAATTGACAACACCAGATCACTCTAGAAGGTGAGGGCGGGGGGAATGAGGCTAACAAAAGTATTGGTTGAAAGTGTATTTAAAAAGATTGCCTTCCCCATAACTTAATAGAAGACCAGAAACCTACTCTGGACAAGGCAAGGTAAGGGGTGTTTGAACTAGAGGACGGCAAACACCTTGCTGGTCATGGTAACTTAGGGGCAGTTGAGTGAATGTGGAATACTGAATGGTAAGGGTGCCAGCTTTCTTTTCCCTGCCAACCCCAGAATTCTGCTAGCCAGACTTACACCCATGAGTCAGGCAATGGGAAATCTTTCTCTGAGGAATCTGAGTAGTGAATAAAAAGACTTAAGGATACTAACCTTGAGGACTTCGCCACCAACAACCCAGCTGTGTCCCCCTATAGTAAAGCTTACAGACAGTCAACTCCACCCCACAGTCAGAGCCTTTTGGGATTTCACTTTCATGTATGAAGAGACAACCAAAAGGAGAGCCTCTAACATGAAATAGGAAGACAAAGTAAACAGGAAAAAAGCAACTAGAACAAAACACACTAACCAGGGAAAAGGGGCTATCATTTATATCTTTAGAGAATTTTTTAAAGAGAAAGTATCTATATCACAAGATCTAGATACTTTAAAAAAGAAACGTTTGGAAGAAAAAAAAGAGCTTTTGGGAATTAAAAACAGGGTAGCAGAAATTAAGAAGATTTAAGATTCTGGTTGGAAGGTAAAGTTGAGGAGTTTTCCCAGAAAGAGAAAAGATAAGAAAATTGGAGAATCAGTTCAAGATATCCAATATCTGTTCAATGAGAATTCCAGAAAGAAAGAAAACAAAGGGGAAGAAATGATCAACAAAATAGTTCTAGGAAATGCCCCATTACTGGAGGGTATGACTTTTGAGATTGAAAGAGCTCACTGCTAGCACAGTGGTGGAGACACATCATCTCCAAGACACATCGACATAAAATTTTGGAACACTGAGGGCAAAGAAAAGATCCTGTAGGTTTCTACGGAAGGGGGAAAAAGTCACATACAATAGATCAGAAATCAGAATAACTGCAGACTTTTGTACTACAACTCTAGAATCTAGATGACAGTAAAACAAAGCTCTCTAATTTCTGAAAGACTGTGATTTCCATGCTAACATTCTGTACCCAGCTAAGCTGTCAATAAAATGTGAGGGTGGGAAAGGACATTTTCAGACATGCAAGGAATCAAAAAAAATGTACCTCTCATCCACTCTTGCTCAGGAAGCTGTCAGAGGATGTGCTTCACTAAAATGAAGGAGAAGCAGATCAAGAAAGAGGGAGACAGGGAAGCCAGGAAACAATATCCAATATGGGAAAGACGTGAAGGAATCACCAGATCAGGGGCTGGCAGACTTTCCCTATGAAGGACCAGATAGTAAATATTTCTGCCTTTACTACAGAGGCTACAGAGGCTCCACCGTCTCTGTAGCAACTACTAAACCCTCCTTCATGTCTGTCTTAAAGAAGACATTAAACTGGATCCTCATAGATGCTTCTGCATTCTGTCTGTTAGAATAAGTTGTTTTGGTTGAAGTATGTGAAGAAAGTCCAACATCAGGCAGATATGTAGTTGGAAAAGAAAGGAGCACTTTGATAACTTTTCCAGATAATTATGGATAGTCATCTTTGTACTACCCCAAAATTTAACAAATTATTTCTCAAAAGTTAATTGCAATCTAGAATGTGAAACCATACCTTCTGTGGACTAAATTTGCGTCCTCCCAAAATTCATATGTTGAAGCCCTAACCCTCCCATTGTGACTGTATTTGGTGATAGGGCCTCTAAGAAGGGCCTATAATAAAGGTTAAATGAGGTTATAAGCGTGGGATCCTGATCTGGTAAGATTAGTGTCCTTAAAAAAAAGAGTGCTTGCACTCTCTTGCATTCCCTGCTACCATGTGAGGACACAGCAAGAAGGTGGCCATCTGCAAGCCAAGCAGAGAGCCTTCATGGGGAACCAAATTGGCTGGCACCTTAATCTTGGATTTCTAGCCTCCAGAACCATGAGAAATAAATTTCTGTTGTTTAAGCCACCCAGTCTGTGATATTTTGTTATGGCAGCCCTAGCAGACTAATACGGTATCAGTTGATATTTTTTTATACTAGGTTACATAAAAATTCATTGGTCTGTCTTCAACTTTGAATGGCTCTTTTACCCATGTATGATTTCTTAATGTTAGGAAATATCATTTAGAAATATTGGCTTATTATGCTGGTCTTCTAAATTTAGACACCTTTCATTATATAATATCAAAAAATCAGCCAGGCGCAGTGGCTCACACCTATAATCCTAGCACTCCGGGAATCTGAGGCGGGTGGATCGTTTGAGCTCAGAAGTTCTCGACCAGCCTGAGCAAGAGCAAGACCCCATCTCTAGTAAAAATAGAAAGAAATTAGCTGGACAACTAAAAATATATATAGAAAAAATTAGCCGGGCACAGTGGCGCATGCCTGTAGTCCCAGCTATTCGGGAGGCTGAGGCAGAAGGATCGCCTGAGCCCAGGAGTTTGTGGTTGCTGTGAGCTAGGCTGATGCCACAGTACTCTAGCCCTGGCAACAGAGTGAGACTCTGTCTCAAAAAAAAAAAAAAATCACATTTGTTAATGTTACTATATTATCACATCTTATCAGAGAAGTCTTTAGGTATTAGGAAACCATCAAGCTGATACATCAGGTACAGGGTTTCCAAAATTCTGATTTTTGTGAAAGTTTGAACTT
>CAUYRT010094963.1:0-27054 GCA_963574885.1 Lepilemur ruficaudatus
TACTATACCAATGGTTCAAAAAGAAGTAAACAGGCCGGGCGCGGTGGCTCACGCCTGTAATCCTAGCACTCTGGGAGGCTGAGGAGGGAGGATTGCTCAAGGCCAGGAGTTCAAAACCAGCCTGAGCAAGAGCGAGACCCCGTCTCCACTAATAATAGAAAGAAATTAATTGGCCAACTAAATATATATAGAAAAAATTAGCCGGGCATGGTGGCACATGCCTGTAGTCCCAGCTACTTGGGAGGCTGAGGCAGAAGGATCCCTTCAGCCCAGGAGTTTGAGGTTGCGGTGAGCTAGGCTAATGCCACGGCACTCTAGCCCGGGAAACAAAGTGACACTCTGTCTAAAAAAAAAAAAAAAAAAAAACGTGTTTTAGGCATACATATGTATGTGATAATGTATCCTTTAAAGGGAGGATATCAACAGCACATCAAAAAGATCATACCATGACCAAATGGGATTTATCCCTGGGATGCAGAGATGGGTCAACATAAGAAAAATTAGTATCATATGCTACATTAACAAAGGACTGAAAAAAATCACATCATCTCAATAGATGGAGAAAAAGCCCTTGACAAATTTCAGCACCCATTCATGATTAAAAACTCAAAACTAGGAATAGAGGAAATTACCTCAACATAAAGGCCATATATGAAAAGCTCACAGTGAATGTCACAATGGTGAAAAAGCTTTTCCTCTGAAGATTGGGAACCAGGCAAGGATGCCCGCTCTGACCACTTGTATTCAACACAGCACTACAACTCATAGCCAGAGCAGTTAGAAAAAGAAAAGGCATTCAAATTAGGAAGAAGTAAAGTTGTCCATTTGTAGATGATGTGATCCTATATATAAAAAACCCTAAGGACCCCAAAACAAAACTTAATCAGAGAATTACCATTTGACCCAGCAATTCCACTTCTGGGTATATACCCTAAAGAACTTAAAGCAGAGACAAACAGATGCCCCTACACCAATGTTCATAGCATTATTCACAACAGAACAAAAGCGAAAAGATGAAAACAACGCAGTGTCCATCAAGAGCTGAATGGATTACATAAAATATGGCATATGTGTACAATGGACTATTAGTCATCGAGTGAAATTCTGATATATGTTGCAACATGGATGAATCTTGAAAACACTGTTAAATAAGCCAGAGACAAAAGACAAATATATGATTCCATCTAGATTGATATCGAGTGCTTCTCTAGAACAAGCAAATGTATAGAGACAGAAAGTAGAGTAGAGGTTACCAGGGGCTGGGGGGAGGGTGAATGGGGAGTAATTATATAATGGGTACATCTGTCTAGGATGATGAAAAGGTTCTGGAAATGGATGGTGCTGATGGTTGCATAGCATTGTGGATGTATTTAATACCACTAAATTGTACACTTAAAAGTGGTTAAAATGATAAATTTCATGTATCTTTACCACAGCAAAAAAATCAAGTTTAAAAGGCAAAATTAGGCCGGGTGCGGTGGCTCACGCCTGTAATCCTAGCACTCTGGGAGGCCGAGGTGAGCAGATTGTTTGAGCTCATGAGTTCGAGACCAGCCTGAGCAAGAACGAGATCCCGTCTCTACTAAAAACAGAAAGAAATTAATTGGCTAACTAAAAATATATAGAAAAAAAATACTAGCTGGGCATGGTGGCGCATGCCTGTAGTCGCAGGTACTCGGGAGGCTGAGGCAAGAGAATTGCTTGAGCCCAGGAGTTTGAGGTTGCTGTGAGCTAGGCTGACACCCCGGCACTCTAGCCCAGGCACAGTGAGACTCTGTATCAAAAAATAAAAATGCAAAATTATAAAGCTTTTAGGAGATAGTATAGGTATCTTCAAGGCCTTGGGGGTAAGGAAAAGAGGAATGAATTAAGCTGTTAGGTTCGGAGCTGAGAGAGATACACGAAGCTTCATGTGTAGCAAAATGCTGTTTATTTTGAGCATCTGGGTGCAGATGCGTGGAGGGGAAAAAGTGTCCATGAGAGAAGAGGGAAGAGCCTTGGGTTTTATAGAGAGGTTTTCCAAGGGGAGTAAGTAAGTGGGCCAGAACGGCTGCTTGTAATAAATTCTTTTTCCAACAACCAGCTCCTAGGACCCCTGCCCTAGTCATATCCATCCTCCACTCCAGTGTCATCCTTATCAGGAGAGAGGGAAGGATAAACTTCATCCCTGTCAGGGAGAAAAGAAATGCCGGCTGCAGATGTCTGTTAGATTTACAATGTCTGAGGACTCTTCAGACTCCTGCGGCTATTGTTTTACAAGCTTAAGTTTTGCATGAACCACATTCTGTCCCATACATTCTTTTCGGGAATGTTCCACCTGGAACAAACTTAACATAAGCTATATTTTAACCTTCTCTGTTTGCTATTATTGTGATATAATGGATACTATGCAGTTATGAGAACATTGCTGTTTATGAAGATATCACTAAAAGTAAAAAGGCAAGTCACAGAGAGGAAGAAAATAATTGTAATGTATATTTTAAAAATTCACATCCAGATGTATAGTTTCTACACATTGATAAAAGACAATGGAAAAATGAGCAAAAAGCTCAAATGGGCACTTAAAAAGCCTATCAAAATGTGCTTGCTTTCATTCGTCTTCAGAGAAACACATTAAAATCACCATGTGACACCCTTATACCCTCACTACAATGGCAAAAATACCAGACCATGCCAAGCTTGGCGAGCAACTGGAACTCTTTTCATACACAGCTGGTGAACATGTAAATTGGTACAACCACGTTGAGAAACTGGCAGTGTCTATTGAAGTTGAAGAGGAGGATACCCCAAGACCAGCACTCCCCCTCCTAGGTATAGTACAACAGGCTGCCTGTGCTCACATTAAACAGCACACTTCATAACACCCCACGATAGAAACAACCCAGACGCCCATCAGCGGTGGGATGGGTGAATACAGTGGGGTATGACAAGTACCAAAAGGGCAGGAATGGTCTGCCAAGAAGGAAGGAGTATTTTAGCATTGACATTGCCTAGACTGGCCTGCACAGGATGATAATGAAAGACAAACTGACTTTAAGTCAGTTCTATTGTATTTTTTTTTTTTTTTGAGACAGAGTCTCACTCTTGCCCGGGCTAGAGTGCCATGGCGCCAGCCTAGCTCACAGCAACCTCAAACTCTTGGGCTCAAGCGATCCTCCTGCCTCAGCCTCCCAAGTAGCTGGGACTACAGGCATGCGCCACCATTCCTGGCTAATTTTTCCTGTGTGTTTTTTAGTTGGCCAATTAATTTCTTTCTATTTTTAGTAGAGACGGGGTCTCACTCTTGCTCAGGCTGGTCTCGAACTCTTGAGCTCAAGCAGTCCTCCCACCTTGGCCTCCCAGAGTGCTAGGATTCCAGGCGTGAGCCACCACGCCCGGCCAGTTCTACTGTATTTCAATCCCCTACCAACAGTACGGGCACTGATTGCTCTCCCACCTCTGCCCCTGGCGCTTTGGTGGTATATTAATAGAATGGAATGCTATGTAAAAATGGAAATAAACTTTTTTTTTAGAGACAGGGTCTCACTTTGTCACCCAGGCTGGAGAGAAGTGCTGCGATCCTAGCTCACTGCTGCAGCCTGGAACTCCCAGGCTCAAGCGATCCTCCCACCTCAGCCTCCCCAGCCGCTAAGAGTGAAGGTGTGTACCACCATGCCCACCTAATTAACAAATTAAAACCGTTAATTAACACACACACGAATCTCACTAATGTAATGTTGAGTAGAAAAAGCCTGACATAAAAGAGTGCACACTGTGATTCCATTGATAAGGAATTCGCTGAGTGAAATCAAACGTGTAGAAGTCCATGTTTGGACTTGGACTTAGTGGTTGGCACTATTTCTGGTTTAAAAAAATTACAGTGAATAATGGAAGAGGCAATTCCATCAAAAACACAGGATCAGAAAAATTGCAGGATACGTAAATGTTTGCAGTGGTCTGGATATACTGGTTCACTTTTTAACATACACGTGCCTGAGAAGATATATATTTGCATATTCTTTAAAACACTGTAATAAAAAACTGGAGGGTGCTCACTTCGGCAGCACATACACTAAAACCAGAACGATACAGAGAAGATTAGCATGGCCCCTGCACAAGGATGACACGCAAATTCGTGAAGCGTTCCATATTTTTTACTATAACATGAGAAATGATTTAATGTCTTTTGCAGCAATTTGCATAGAACTGCAGACCATTGTCATAAGTGAAGTATCTCAAGAATGGAAACACAAACACCACATGTACTCTCTAATGATTTGGAACTAACCAATGGGCATACATGGGCACAGAGAGAAGTAAAAGTCATTGGACATTGGCCGGGCACAGTGGCGCACGCCTGTAATCCTAGCACTCTGGGAGGCCAAGGTGGGAGGACTGCTTGAGCTCAAGAGTTCGAGACCAGCCTAAGCAAGAGTGAGACCCCATCTCTACTAAAAATAGAAAAAATTAGCTAGGCATGGTAGTGTGCACCTGTATGTAGTCCCAGCTACTCGGGAGGCTGAGGGAGGAGGATCACTTGAGCCTAGGAATTTGAGGTTGCTGTGAGCTAGGCTGCCACAGCACTCTAACTGGAGGTCACAGCAGAAGAGTGCATCTCAAAAAAAAAAAAAAAGTCATTGGAAATCAAGAAGGGAGGATTTAGGAGGAGTAAAAACCTACCTAACAGGTATAGTGAACACTATTCCAGTGATGGGCACACTGATAGCCCTGACTTAAGCATTATAAAAGCTATCCATGTAACAAAAACATTTTTTTTGTTTTGTTTGTTTACTTATTTGAGACAGAGCCTCGCTTTGTCGCCTGGGCTAGAGTGCTGTGGTGTCAGCCTAGCTCATAGCAACCTCAAACTCCTGGGCTCAAGTGATCCTCCTGCCTCTGCCTCCCAGAGTGCTAGGATTACATGTGTGAGCCACTGCACACCCAGCCTAACAAAAACATTTGTACCCCATTAACATTTTGAAACTAAAAAAAAAAAAAAATGGAGGTAACCAAACTGTCCAGGATAAATGGATAAGTAAATCTGATACATTTATACAATGGACTACTATACAGCAATCATAATGATCACGAGCCCGGGGTGTGGTGGATCACACCTGTAATCCCAGCACTTTGAGAGGCCAAGGTGGGAGGATCACTGAGCCCAGGAGTTGGAGGCTGCAGTGAGCTATGATGTCACCACTGCACTCCAATCTGGGCGACAGAGCAAGATCCTGTCTCAAAAAAATAATATAAAGGACGGGCAGGATGGCTCACACCTGTAATCCTAGCACTCTGGGAGGCGGAGGCGGAAGGATCACTCAAGGTCAGGAGTTCAAAACCAGCCTGAGCAAGAGCGAGACCCATCTCTACTAAAAATAGAAAGAAATTAATTGGCTAACTAAAAATATATAGAAAAAGTTAGCCGGGCATAGTGGTGCATACCTGTAGTCCCAGTTACTCGGGAGGCTGAGGCAGAAGGATTGCTTGAGCCCAAGAGTTTGAGGTTGCTGTGAGCTAGGCTGACAGCACGGCACTCTAGCCCAGGCAACAGAGTGAGACTCTGTCTCAAAATAAATAAATAAATAAATAACAATATATATAAACATATAAGCACAAACAAACAGAAAGAGTTAACTGTTCTTGAATACCTACTATGTGCCAGGTGCCTACCTTAATATCCACAACAACCCACACGGCTAGTTAATAATAATGTGTGTTTTTCAGAAACCAGGAAACTGAGGCTCGGTGAGGGCAGCCCCGCCCAGGGTCCCACAGAGCTGGGAGGACCTCAAGGCTGCTGACACACAGGCTGACCCAGGACTCAGGCCTGGGCTGCCATCCTGGGCAGGCGCCGGGCAGGAGGCCCTGTAACTCCAGTCCCTGCCCGCCCCTCCTTCACCTCTGCTGAGAAGCCCCAGCTCACTCCTCGGGCTGTGACAATGCCTCCCATTCAGCCCTGTCCCAGCTGCCAGGCCTGCAGGCCCAGGAGGGGCCTCCCACTAGTAACCAGGAGGGAACCGACCTTTCCCTGTGCTGTGCCTCCAGGCTGGACTGGCAGTTCCAGGCGGCATGGAGGGGTGAGTCTTTGGGCCCCGATGATGCAAGGGGGGTCCAGAGCAGCTGAGTGGTCTCCGGCAAGCCCCTGCCCCTCTCTGGGCCTCTGAGAGGCTGGCAGACGGGGGCTCTGGGAACTTCCTGGGCCTGAGATTCTCCAAGGGTCTCCCGAGGTGGGTTCTGAGGAAGACAGTGTTTGCAAATGTGGCTGCTCCTGTGCATTAGTCCTTCAGAGCTTGTCTGAGAGCCCAGTGTCAGCCCTCTGAGCCCTGGATTCTTGTCCCTTCTTGTCCTCACGGGTCCCCCCCCCCCCGGCCTGCCATGAGCCACAGCCTTCACTACCAGCTATAGACAAGGCCACCAACTCCAAGGCAGGCTCTGGACCTTGGCACCCACAGCAGACTTAAAACCAAACAGTGACAATCCCAAGAGCGGGGGGGCGGGGGTGGCACAGCCAGGGGATCAGGAGAGGCTGCCCAGAGTCTGTGCATGACACAGGCTGAGAAGAGAACAATGAACTGGGGGAGTTCGTTGGACTTCGGCAGCGAGGAGGAGCTGTGGGCCTGTGCCGGGCCAGCACAGCTATTCCAGGTGTGCTTGCGGGAGGGAGCCAAGGAGACACTGAAGAATCTGAGCAGATTCCAGTTGAGTAATTAGAAGTCAGGACTTTCCATCAAAGGCAATGGGGAGACGCTGGAGGGTTTTCAGCTGGGGATGTCAGGGTCCCATCTTTGTTTTGGAATGTTCCCTTCAGTTGCTGGGTGGGCAGTGGAGCATAGGGGATGCCTGGAGAGCCACAGTGGCAGCAGTTGTCCCTAAGGATCCAGGTGAGGGGGTCTGATTGGGGGATGGGTGGATGTGTGGATAGGTGGATGGGTAGGTGGGTAGGTGGGTGGGTGGATGGGTATACCTTCCTCAAAGCACAGCCCCAAACGCATACCCTCAATCCCCCCCATTCCAGCACAGGCTAGGCAGGTGGTGCTAAGGTAAAGGGAAGACAAAAGGGAAATAAACACAAAAGAAAGAAGAGGACTGAGCTGCCCACTCACCATGGCAGTATGGCTCTGACCAGACTTTAAGGCTCACTCAAGGACCTCAGACCCTACAACATCTGAACCCGCCAGTCTTTTTTTTTTTTTTTTTTTAAAGACAGAGTCTTGCTCTGTTGCCTGGGCTAGAGTGCTGAGGCGTCAGCCAAGCTCACGGCAACCTCAAACTTCTGGGCTCAAGCGATCCTCCTGCCTCAGCCTCCCGAGTAGCTGGGACTATAGGTGTATGCCATCACACCCAGATAATTTTTTCTATTTTTAGTAGAGACGGGATCTTGCTCTTGGTCAGGCTGGTTCTGAACTCCTGACCTCAAGCAATCCTCCTGCCTTGGCCTCCCAGAGTACTAGAATTACAGGCATGAGCCACCGTGCCCAGCTGTCCTGCCAGTGTTGCTTGCAACTTGGGCCAAGCCTGGGTCCTTTTCTCCCGCTGCCAGGCTGCCTTCTCAATGTGGGCACAATTATGCTCCCTGCCACCAGGAGCTGGCGGTGTATCTGTGTGACAACAGCCTGCTTCTGAGCCTCCCCCTGGACTGGGGGCCTCACCACAGCCTGAGTACATGCTCTGAACTTGAGTCATTGTTACGTTCAGCAAGTCCTCACTGAGCTGGATAGAGAGTTTGTCTTTTTTTTTTCCTGGATAAACTTTTAGGCAAATAGGTCTCTTCCCTGAGCCTTGGTTTCCTCCAGAGTGAAACACGACTAATGGTAGAACCTCCACTGCACAGTGGGGGGTGGGGTAGGGTGGCACGGTGAGGCTCAGGGCAATGGTACTTTCCTGAGCCCAAAGAAGGGTTCTGGGGGCAGGAGCTGCACCATGGCTGGGGCTCAGGGAGGGACAGTGTGTGATCCCTGTGCACAACCAAGTCTCCCTTCCTCTCCCAGGCCCCAGAGCTTCCCCCACATCTCCTTGGTCCTGCTGCTGCTTCTGCTGCCAGGCCCAGCTTGGCGGGCAGCTGCCCACCGCTGCCCACAGACCTGCATCTGTGACAACGCCAGGTGGCATGTTGCCTGCCGGCACCAGAACCTCACTGAGGTGCCAAACGCCATCCCTGAGGTCAGCAGGGTGGGAGCATGGGCACAGGGTGGCAGTGGGGAAGGGTATGTGTCAGTGGAAGGAGCCTGGGCTGGGCACCACTGGCTCTGCCACTGTCTGGCTGGTTCCTTCTCTCTGAGCCTCAGTCTACACATCTGTAAAATGGAAATAATAACCAGTAACAGGGAGATACTCTATTTAAAATCCTTATAGTGTGACGATAATAAGCAGGTGACCTATAGATAAATATTGCATTTATTATAGACCCTGTGGCAGAAAACTGAGGATGTAGCAAGGGAAGATATGGTCTCTGCCCTGTGGAGTCAGGAGCCAGCAGGGGAGAGAAAAAGAAAAGAGGCAGTGATGATACAGTGTGAAAAGTGCCACAGTGGGGGAGGCCCAAGTGACTGAGGAGGAAGGCTTTCTGGAGGAGGCGTCAGGGAGCAGGATAGAGAGAAATACAGGAAAGGTGAGGGGAGAGAAGAGTGTTCCAGGTGAGGCAGCAGCACCTGCAAAGGCGACTCCCTGTGTCTCAGCCTCCACTTTCCCTCCGGCCTGCAGCTGACTCAGCGGCTGGACCTCCGGGACAACATGCTGAAGGTGATCCCTCCAGCTGCCTTCCAGGACCTGCCCTATCTCACCCATCTGGACCTGCGGCACTGTCAGGTAGAGCTGGTGGCGGAGGGCGCCTTCCGTGGCCTGGGCCGCCTGCTCCTCCTCAACCTGGCCTCCAACCGCCTGCGCGCGCTACCCCAGGAGGCGCTGGACGGGCTGGGCTCCCTGCGGCGGCTGGAACTGGAGCGGAACATGCTGGAGGAGCTGCGGCCCGGGGCCTTCGGGGCGCTGGGCGCTCTGGCCACGCTGAACCTGGCCCACAACGCCCTGGTCTACCTGCCCGCCATGGCCTTCCAGGGGCTGCTGCGCACCCGCTGGCTGCGGCTGTCTCACAACGCGCTCAGCGTGCTGGCGCCCGAGGCCCTGGCCGGCCTGCCCGCCCTGCGCCGGCTCAGCCTGCACCACAACGAGCTCCAGGCCCTGCCCGGGCCGGCCCTGTCCCAGGCCAGCGGCCTGGCCCGTCTGGAGCTGGGCCACAACCCACTCACCTACGCAGGCGAGGAGGACGGGTTGGCCCTGCCCGGGCTGCGGGAGCTGCTGCTGGACCACGGGGCCCTGCAGGCGCTGGGTCCCAGGGCCTTCGCGCGCTGCCCGCGCCTGCACAGCCTCGACCTCCGAGGGAACCAGCTGGACACGCTGCCCCCGCTGCAGGGCCCGGGCCAGCTGCGCCGGCTGCGGCTGCAGGGGAACCCGCTGTGGTGCGGCTGCCGCGCGCGGCCGCTGCTCGAGTGGCTGGCGCGGGCGCGCGTGCGCTCGGACGGCGCGTGCAGAGGCCCGCGGCGCCTGCGAGGCGAGGCCCTGGACGCGCTGCGGCCCTCAGACCTGCGCTGCCCCGGGGACCCGGAGGAGGAGGAGGAGAAGCAGGAGCTGGCAGCAGCCGGACCCCGCGCCCCTCCGCGCGCCCCCGAGGAGGAGGACGGGGCTGGCCTGCCCTGCCCTCGCGCCTGCGTCTGCGTCCCCGAGTCCCGGCACAGCAGCTGCGAGGGCCGCGGCCTGCAGGCGGTGCCCCGCGGCTTCCCCAACGACACTCAGCTCCTGGACCTCAGGCGGAACCACTTTACCTTGGTGCCCCGAGCGGCCTTCCCGGGCTTGGGCCACCTGGTATCTCTGCACCTGCAACACTGCGGCATCGCAGATCTGGAGGCTGGCGCCTTAGCGGGGCTGGGCCACCTGGTCTACCTCTACCTCTCCGACAACCAGCTGTCAGGCCTCAGCGCTGCTGCCCTCCAAGGGGCCCCACACCTTGGCTACCTGTACCTGGAGCGCAACCGCTTCCTGCAGGTGCCAGGGCCCGCACTGCACGCCCTGCCCAGACTCTTTTCCCTGCATCTGCAGGACAACATTGTGGATTGCCTAGCACCTGGAGACCTGGTGGGGACACAGGCCTTACGCTGGCTCTACCTGAGTGGAAACCGTATCACTCAAGTGTCCCCAGGAGCGCTGGGCCCAGCTCTGGAGCTGGAGAAGCTGCACCTTGACAGGAACCAGCTGCGAGAGGTGCCCACTGGGGCCTTGGAGGGGCTGCCTGTCCTCCTGGAGCTGCAGCTCTCCGGGAACCCACTCAGAACCCTGAGAGATGGGGCCTTCCGGCCTGTGGGCAAGTCGCTGCAGCACCTCTTCCTGAACAGCAGTGGCCTGGAGCAGGTAGGCACAGGGTGTGTATTGGGGTGGGGGAGGTAGCACCATGCCATATGCATCAAGATTCACTCAGCAAGCATTTGCCACCCCCTTGGTGCCAGGTCCTAGGCTGGGCACTGCCCTTGCCCTTAGGGAGCTCAGGTGTGGGTGAAAGGCCAGGCAGAATCCAATGCCACACAACTGGAGGGCAGCCCAGGGAGGGCACTGCTGGAGTATGGAGGAGGGAGGAATTGAACCATGAACTGAGCATTCAGTTGACTTGGACAGGGCAAGTGCTTTGACATTAGACCAACCTAGGTTTCCACCCAGCACTGCATTTTCTACCTGGGCCACCTTTGGATCTCTAACTCCCCCTCTGGTGGGGAAAGATGGGGCTCCCCACCAGACCTGGGGGTGGGAAGGGCCTGCCAGGAGCTCACATCAGGCCCTGGCACCTCCTTGCAGATTTCTCCTGGGGCCTTCTCAGGCCTGGGGCCGGGGCTCCAGAGCCTGCACCTGCAGAAGAACCAGCTTCGGGCCCTGCCTGCCCTGCCTGGTCTCAGCCGGCTTGAGCTCATCGACCTCAGTGGTAATCCCTTCCACTGTGACTGCCAGCTGCTCCCGCTGCACAGGTGTGCACCCGCTCCCGGACTCCCAGAGACCCACCAGCTGCTCTCAATCAACCCCCTGCCATCTCCCTGGGGGCATCTGTGCCTAGCCGAGCATCTTGGCAGGGCAGGGGCAGGTCCTGTTGGGGCCAGGCATGAATGAGCCCTTTCCAGGGTCAGTTACCCTTCCTGGAGGGGTTGGGGTGGGCTTCTCTGAGCCTGGGTTTCATCATCCGTAAAGTAGGAATGATATGTGCCCTGTCTAGTAGGCTGGAACCTAATAAATAGGCGTGGTCACTTTACGTAATTACATAAGAAAGCAACAAGAAGCCTGGAGTTCGCAGATCTGGGCTCCCATCCTGGCTCTGTGCTTTTACCAACTTTGGGCAAACCACATAACCTGTCTGTGCCCATCTGTTAAAAGGGGATGATAGTGTCTATCTCATGATGGTTGTTGTAAGAATTAGCATATATGAATTGATTTGAACAGTGTCAGGTATATTTTAAACCTTCCGTAACTGTTTGTTACTGGTTATTGTTATCCCCTTTTTACAGAGAAGGGACCTGAGGCTTGAAGTGGCTTGTAGGTCACATAATTGGTGAGCTGCCAAGCCAGGATTCTCCGCAGAGCCTGCTCTCACCCACTGGGCCCCACTGCTCCCAAATTCCCGATGACCCCCTCCATCGCCTCAGGAAAGCTCTCAGCCAGGAGGCAGCACCAAGTTCCCCAAGCTCTCTTTTCTCTTCAGGTGGCTTGCTGGGTTGAACCTGCAGGTGGGGGCCACCTGTGCCACCCCTCCCACTGCCCGGGGCCAGAGGGTGAAGGCTGCAGCTGCCATCTTTCAAGCCTGCCCAGGCTGGGCTGCCAGGAAGGCCAAGCGGACACTAGCCTCCAGGTCCAGCTCCAGGAGAGCCCCTATCAAGAGAAGACAGCCGGGGTCAGAAAAGGTGAGCCATGGGGCAAGACCTCCGTGGGGGGGCCAGCTCTCAAAGCCCCTGGGTAGCAGGGGTCCCGATGCATGTGGTTCCATAGCTGGGCAACAGCCTGGTTGTATGTGTTGAATCATGTCTGACCTCCTCTCCTCACCTCTGGACTGGACCCAGGGTGAGTTTGTAAAGAAATGACTATGTGCTGTTTTTTTTCGGTGGGGGGAAAGAGTCTTACCCTGTCACCCAGGCTGGAGTGCAGTAGTGTCCTCATAGTTCACTGCAACCTTGAACTCCTGGGCTAAGGTGATCCTCCCATCTTGGCTTCCCAAAATGCTAAGATTACAGGTATGAGCCACTGTGCCTGGCCAACTACATGCTATTTCAGTGTGACAGTGGCCTTTCTTATAAGCCACAGCATACTGGGCCCGGTGTGTCCCTAAAGCCAATCCTGCTATTATCGTATTGGCTAAATCACTGTTGACTCAACCATTTCCAATCCTGACCTCAAGGGCCCTGGTCCAGCGATGGGGAGAGTGAAGGGCAGGTGTGTTGTTGGCTCTGCCTCCCACGCCTACTCCGTCAGCCACAGGGTGGGCCCCACCTGACATGTTCACCATCCTGACACATTCAGCCTCAGCTTGCACCCTCTGTTGTAGCGGCCCCTCATAGCGCATCAGAGAAGGGGGAGCAGGACAGGGGCGCCCTGCATGTGGGAACAACTGCTGGTAAGGCCGTGAGGGGCGGTCTGAGGAGGAGAGGCGGTCCGTAGAGGGAAACGAGAATGGAGAAAGCGGGGAGTAGGAAGGTGGGGAGAGGGCTCTGCCTCATCCTGGACCTGCATTTTGAAGATTTGGGGTGCCGGGGTCCATTTGACAGTGTTTGTGTTAGTTCCCTAGGGTTGCCACAATAAAGTGCCAGGAACTCAGTGGCTTAGAACAAAACCCTATTGTCTCACAGTTCTGTAGCCTAGAAGTTGGAAGGCAACGTACGGTGGCAGCAGGGCCTGCTCTCTGAAACCTGCAGTGGAAGGACCCTTCCTCACCTCTTCCGGCTTCTGGGGGCCCCAGACATCCGCTGATTTGTGGCAGCATAATCCCAAACTCTGCCTCCATCTTTGCATGGTGTCCTGTGTCACTCATGTCTTCTTCCCTCTATAATCTGTCTCTGCCCAAATTTCCCTTTTTTTATAAGGATACCAGTCATATTGGATTAGGGCCCAACCTAATGAGCTCGTTTTAACTTCATTAATTCGGTGAAGGCCCTATTTCCAAATAAGATCATACCTGAGGTTCTGGGGGTTAGGATTCCACATCTGTTTTCAGGAGAGACGCAATTCAACCCACACGAGTGCTTTCTCCCTGCATCAGCCCCGGGGAAGCTCACGTAGGAGCTGAGCCAGGCTCAGGAGTAGAAGCTCTGGTGAGTCCCCTTCCAGATCGGGGCGTAGTTACAAGGGGAAGACACCCCCAGCCTCCACCCACAGTACAGTGGCTTCAGCAGGAATCAGGACCTCTCAGACCATTTGATCCAGTCACCCTTTTTGACATGGCAATATCTCCTCAGTGCCAGCCCTGGGGTTCTGGGTTATTGGGTGAAGGTGGCAGTTTCCTCCCAGGAATACAAAGGAATTGAAGGCTAAGGGCCCACATCTCGAGGGCTTCACACTGGCAGAGTATTCGGGGTGGTGGGTGCTCACCCTGCTGAAGGCATGAGGCTGGGCCACATCTGTCTCACTCCCCCACGAGGCCCCAGTGTCTAGCCTGGTGTCGGACACGTGAAGGGTGCTCAGTGATGCTGACTAGGACGGGCGGTAATCAGTGTGCCAGCCTAGGCTTAACCCGCTGCTGTCCTTCACCAGTTGTGAACTGAAGTAGCCAAGCCACTACACCTCACGGAGCCTGCCTTTCTCTCTTCTACCTCACAGGGTAACTGTGAAGGTGAACTGAGCAGTGTACACGTGTATTTAATCTGGTGCCTGGCGTCTGAGGCTCTTGTAGTGAAGGTCCCTTGCTTCCCTGTCCCCTGGCCCATGACTGCAAAGGATGAAGGCTGCAGGGTGGCTTGCTGGAGCGCTTGGATTTGCTCTAATCTGCATCAGGAGTCCCTGTGGGTCCCCACGCAGGGCAAGCAGGGAGTAGGAGGGTCTTGCAGGATAATGTCTCCCAGCCAGTGGCCCCATTGCTGGGAGACTCAAGAAGACCTTGAGTTCCAGCCAAGGGCAAATTGAGGCACAAGGTTCATTCTCTGCCTTGAGTAGAAATTTCTAAGAGGTTAATATTTCCATCTGTGACAAATCAAAGTGACCTTTAGGCACCAGCAACACAACAGTCATGTATGTGCTTCTGTTTTACAAATGCTCATCAAAGCCAACTTTCTACCAGGCCTGTGCTGGGCATTAGGGACAGGCAAGACACAGGCTCTGCCTTTGGGGAACTCATGGTCTCCGGAAGAAAAATGGAGAATGTAAATAAGGACAATACAATGTGGTTAAGAAGATGAGGTGCTTAAGAGCTCATGACCCAAGACATTCACTTTTTTTTTGAGAGTCTTACTCTGTCGCCCAGGCTAGGTGCAGTGGCATCATAGCTTACAGCAACCTCAAACTCCTGGGCTCAAGTGATCCTCCTGCCTCAGCCTCCCGAGTAGCTGGGACTACAGGCTGGCACCACTATGCCTGGCTTATTTTCTATATTTAGTAGAGACGGGGTCTCACTCTTGCTCAGGCTCGTCTCAAACTTCTGAGCTCAAGCAATCCTCCTGCCTCGGCCTCCCAGAGTGCTAGGATTATAGGTGTGAGCCACCGTGCCTGGCCTGTTCTTTATTGCTTTGTACACTTTTCATGTATTGACTCATTTAGTCTTCATAACTGATACTGAGGTATGTCAGAATACACTCTGCAAGGAACAGAAATGTGACAAGTTGGACTTCAGCAAGCATGGGGTTTAATTTCTCATATGAGGCCAGCCCAGGGCTAGAATAGCGGCCAAACATGTCCTCCAGCTCTGCCATCCTCCTCCTGGAGCGTTTGTGCTCATGGTACCTCTGGGGATGGCTGCTTCATTCAGGAAGGAATGAAAGGCCAAAATGGCATATAAACCCAGCTCTCCAAGCAGCCCTTCAGTCAGACCTGCATCCCTTAACCGCCAGGGAATCTGAGACAATGAATTGTCTTTAGCTGGGCTCCATGAGCAGGCAGCAGAGCCAAAGTGCACACCCTGGCCATCCTCCTCCCAATGGCCTCCCTTGGGGGCTGATGCAACTGACCTGTCACCACCTGAGTCTCGGAGCCGAGGGGTATGTATGTGATGGCAGGGGATGAGTGGCCCCTCTGAACTGAAATCTGCCCCCCTCCTGTGGTCTTTACAGTTTCAAACCTATTTACCTTTTGAGGAAATCAGGACCAACAGGCTACTTTATTTCTTCTTTGAGATGGAGTCTCACTGTTACCTGGACTAGAGTGCCGTGGCATCAGCCTAGCTCACAGCAACCTCAAACTCCTGGGCTGAAGCGATCCTTCTGCCTCAGCCTCCCAAATAGCTGGGACTACATGCATGCACCACCATGCCTGGCTAATTTTTCTATTTTTTGTAGATATGGGGTCAGGCTGGTCTTGAACTCCTGACCTCAAGTGATCCTCCTGCCTCGGCCTCCCAGAGTGCTAGGATTATAGGCATGAGCCACCTCCCCTGGCCAAACTTTCTAGGCCTGATTTCTGCATGGTGCGGGTACCCATTGCCTTTGCTAGATATAGAATCAAGTTCTCTCCAAACCTGCCCAGAAACACCTAGGGCTGTGATGATTGGAAACCTGCACCCTCACCTCAGGGGTGAACCCAAGCAGCCTGGGTCCTGAGCAAACTTAGAGTTAGCACGTCTCCGCAGCAGACGCAGGCAGCCCACCAGACCAGTGCACAGGCCAGCTGCACACACGGGCTCGAGCGACAGCAGGCCTAGAAGGCAGCTGCACGTGGCAACACTGCTGCAGTCCTTGCAGGGCGACGTAGGGACCCACCCAGCACCACTTCTATCTGAAAACCTGAGGAATGCAGCCTTGCCCCCCACCTAGGCACCAGGAAGACGTTACTAAAGAGATGGGGCAGATCACAGACATGAGAGCGTCTAGGGAGACTGGGAAAAATAAAAGCAGACGAAATTTGGGCACATACTACGTGAACTTCTAGAATGTAATTTCAGAAAGGGGTGGGGAGAAATGAAATAGTTTAAGGAGTCGAGGACTTGGGCAGAAAGGAGAAGTGAGCCAGGAAGTGTATGGTGAGCCCTCCCTCCTTCTTTCCCTCCCTCCCAGAGGCGCTGGCAAAAGCAGGCAGGAGTCTCCTTCAGGGCTACCTCAGCCTGCGCGGCTGACCACGTCTTGTGTCAAAGCCCCATGACTCTCTGGTGGGGCCATACTTGACCCTGGTTATTAGAAGTGGAATGACAATGACAGGTCTAACCAAGATACAAGGACCGAGCTTACCTTCCCATCCTGCTACGCTGGCAGTGAATAGCCTGTCCCAACCTTCTACACTGAGTCAGCCCCAAGTGGCACCAGGCCCCTGCAGGCCTCCTGCCACTGTTCCTTTTAGGAAATGGGAGTCAGTGCTCATGCCAACAGAGAAAATAAGTCAAGGCCACCTTACAAGTTACCAGAACCCACATCCTGGTCACTGTTTCTCAGCTGCCTGCTTAAGCCGGGTTCCTGCATGGGTCCACGGTGTCCCTAGGGCGCTGGGAGGAGCAGAGCACCAGGAGGCAGAGATGCGTTCGGCCTGGCTAGCTTTTTAGGCAGAGGGTGCTCCCGTCATACTACTTGCTGTCAATCAGGGGACCTTATCCTGCTCAGAGAGCTGCTCTAGAACTTTATTTACATGAACTTGCTTGGACAAACACACAGTTCATTGTCTCATGTTCCAGTGTGACTGGGGCAGCCCCACTCCTGGCAGTTGAGGGGTGTGGTGGGGGTGGAGGGTGCTCCTGTGAGGAGGAGCAGAGAGCCCGGGCAGAGGGCATTCCAGCTTCAGGAGCTCAGGCTGGAGGGGGAGGCGTTCACAGATGAGTATGGGCCTTGCCATGAGGAGGGCAGAGGCAAGAGACGGGTCAAAGGAGCCCCAGGCTGGTCCTTTGACCAGCCTTCACACATCAGGCAGAAGTTATGCACAAAGGATCAGTCTCCAAACTAAAGTGGGTAGGGGGTGGTGGCCACAGAGAAGCCCCGGGCCTTCCCTCTGCTCCATAGCTCTGGGCTGGCTTCCGGCTAGGGGCCCGGCTGGCAGCAGAGGCTCAGTCTTCTGTCTCCTGCTTGATGTTCTCAATGGAGACAGGCATCTCTGAACTTGGAGTCTTGTCAGGTGAGGCCACGTCTAGATGCTCTTCCTTCACTTGCACAGCAATGACTGGAGAGGGAGGCGGGTGGGGGGCATGGAGAGCAGGCCTGTAACTCAGGGAAGGGCGGGGAGCAGGACCTGGGAGAGGGATCTGGTCCCTATAGATGGGGGCCCTCAGGACACACCTTCACCCTCCTGCTTGACCTCTGGGAGGACAGCAATAGCAAAGGCCCAGGGCCCCAGGACACCTCAAGCCAGGCAGGCTGTGCCAGAGACACTGACATTGACCAATATGCCACCCCTGTCCAGCACACTGGGTGGGGGCAGAGATGGAGGAGAAATGGCCAGGGAGCCTGGCTGGATGGAGACTGCTCTGTTCAGAGTTGGTGGGGGTTGGTGGGAAGCTCTCCGGGCCCAGTGGTTCAGGGCTGCTTGGTACCCAGAAAATTCCCACCAAACTTGACTCTACTCTTTTGTGCCCAGGTTGGGAAGAAGAGGGACCGCCTCTGAGCACACAGCAGGCTGGTCCTGCCTCAACCCAGCCTAGTGGCTCTTACTCTCGTCTGAAATGGGCTCTGATGAGATCTTCCCTGCAGCCTGCAGGTCGTCCTCCAGCAGGGGCTTCTTGGACCCCTGTCTGAGGGGCCGCGTCTTGGTCGGAGGGATTCTTTTCCCTTTGAATAAAAATGGATTCAAACCGAGCATTAAGGTTGTACCTACGTGACGCCTGAAGGGCTGGGTCTCGTCCAGTGGTCAGGTGGTGTGGCAGAGGGGAAAGTGCCGGTCTGGGGACAGAAGGCCTAGACTCCAGCTCTGACAACACCCCTGACTGGCTGTGTGCCCTGAGGTCAGAGAGGCCCTCTCCAGTGGGGGATTAATGACAACACCTCCCTGGAGAGCCAAGGCTCAGAGCCATCATGGTTGCTAGTTTCCTTTTTCGGTCTTTGATTTCTTCCTGTAACATGCAACATTCCTGGCCCTGCTGTTTTCAACGGCACAGGGCCTCTGCCTACCTGACAAGCACTATACGGTCACTCAATCTTAATCCTGCCCAGGGACCTTATCCCTGTTTCTGCTTTGTCCTGTTTCAGGACATCCTCTTCCTTGCATGGTGCCACGTGGTAGAGACCACCTTGCCATCACTGGCCTGGGCTCTGGAGCACAGCTTTGCCCCCTCCCCCTCTGCTGCCCCTCAAGCTGAGCCCACACTGGGCTCAGGATCGGTTGAGAGTGAGCCCCCGAGTGCCAGGTGCAGTCTAGCCACTCAGCAGCCTGCCTTGGCTTCCACCCTCTAGGAGGTTGCAAGGGAAGGATGACAGCCTTATAAAGAAAGCTTCTGTTTCTTCCTGTGCCTTTTCCTTTAGAACCTAGCAGCTGTGATTGCCCAAGAGGCCAGGCCATTTTCTGACCCCGGGGCAGCAGGGATGGGGATCCCTGCAGTCTCACTCCCAGATACGATCTCGTCTCTCTTCCTCGGCATCCTGACCCTGCCGCAGACTTAACGCCCCTGTTTACACTCTAGATCCGCAAAGACACAGGGTGAAAGGCCTGTGGGGCCAAAGGGCAAGGGAGAGGAGATGGGGCAGGGCCATGAAGAGAGCTACGTTGGCAGGACAGCATCTCGGAACCAGTGCTGTGGGGCTGACCCCACCTCTGCTCTGGGTCCCACACCAGCCTGGCCGATTTGGAGCATCACTTACTTTTCTTCCCAAACTGTTTCTTTTTCTTCTTTGTGGCCTCTTTGGCCTTCAGAGGTATAGTTGGTTCTGTTGTTGAAAGACAGGGCAAGAGAGATGAGCGGAGAGTTCTGGGAGGCCACAGGGCACAGGCACATCCTGAGACCCTTTCCACCCTCACACAGGACACCTCAAGAAGGGAAGCCAAAGCTGGGCAATGAGAACAGGTGGGACTGGGGAGAGAGGCTGGAGAGTAAGTGTCCCTTCTTCCCACCCTTGTCGCTAGGGCTGCTCAGAGGGACCTGGGTAGTTTACCTGGGTGCACAAGGGCACGAGCATATGACAGAGTGGGCAAGATGAAGGAAGGAGCTCTGCAGGCCAGAGGGAGAGGGAGACAGAGAAGTCAGGAGAGCGGGGGAGACAGGGCTCACTCTTTACACAGCGTGGCCCATGAGACTTCTTGATCTCATGCCAAAGAAGTAAGTGGGCGCAAGGGAGGGGGCAAGAAGGAAAAAAGAAGAGGAAGGAAAGTCAAGAGCCCCTTAGAGCTAAGAGCGCCCAGACCTGCGGCCACAGGTGGCTGAAGCTGGTAGCCGGTAAGCTCACACCAGCCGACAGGATAGATGTCCGGGGACTCGCAGTCCACCCACTGGTCGTACTCGTTGTCCCAGCCGTCAAAGTGGATGCTGAGGAGCCGATGCACTACCCGTTTCACCGTGGCCACGCAGATGAGCCGGGGCTCCATCAAGTCCACAGCCTCCAGCTTCATGCCCACCTTGAAGCCATGGTTGGGGCAGTCCTGGGTGAGGGAAGAAGGCAGTTGCCAAGCCAGTCAGCTCCCTGCCCCAGCAGGCTTGCCTGGGCCTGGGGTGGGGTGGGGGGATACTGGCAAAACTGGGGGAGGGAGGGGGCTGGCACTAGGATGCCTGGTGGGCGGGTTCCTCTGGACAACATCCCACGGCTCCTCTTTCCCAAGCATAAGCCCCTCTATGGAAAGAGAGTGCAGAGCCTATGTCACAGTGTGGGATTTCTCCCCTGGAAGTAGCTGATGTCAGCAGCAGAGGCGCGAGAGAAGGGTTTGGAATTGCTCCTGCTGACAGCATTGGGCGGGGCCAGTCCCCAGGCTGCTGCAGGCCCTTGCTCTGTCCTCGGTCTCCTCACCATGTTGAAGAGTCTCGATGGAGCAGCTTTCGACTTGGTCTTCTCCAAGTAGTTCTCCCAGTTGAAAGGCTGTGTTTCATACCCTGGAGGAGCGGCAAACTCAGATGCACAGGGAGAGGAGGGGAAGTGAAGAGCAGGTTGGGGGAAAGAACACGCTGCCAAAGGGGTGCTGCAGCTTGGTCGAGGCTCAGCCTGGAGTCTTCCCGTAGCTTTCTTCCCTCGCCCCCAGGCTGGTACCCGTTCTAGGACCATGGTCCTATTGTGCAGGTTGTTCACTGCTCAAAGGGACAAGTGGGAACTCTGCTCACCAACCATGGGGCTGAGTCAGCCTGGGCAGTGTAAGGGCTAGTGGTGGCCCTGGGTGGCTCTGTCACGTCTCCCATATATCCTGAAAATCCACACCCCTGGGGTCTGACTTGACTAGGAATCCTGGCCTGTGGCCTCACCTGCCCCTTCTGACTGCAAGGCCAGCATGTGGTGGCCTATACTCTTACCTTTTGGGGGTGTGAGCTCAATGTCATTCTTCTGGCAGAAGGTGGCTGGGAAGATGGCATGGGAGGAGGCATGGTAGCAGAACCAGTCTGAGCCATCTGTGGAGGGCCCCCCGTCCACACAGATCATTAGGTAGCCGTCCAGGAGAACCTAGGGGGGGTGGGGCAGATGGAGCATCATGTCATGAACTGCATCCCACCCAGGGTAAGGCTATAATGGGGACACGAGGCAGATGGGTCCAGTGGATCTGGAGCTCCGCCTTCCTGGAGAACGCCCTGAGCTTCTGCACACTGAGGTATTTATCTTCCCCACTAGACAGCAAATGCCGAGCCAGCAGGGACCGTCTCGGTGCCTGTGTGTTCTGAGGGCGAGCACACGCGCCTGGCAGGGAGCAGATGTGCTGAACTGGCACAGCAGCAGCGTCCTCCAGGAGGGCCAACGGCAGGGTGGCTGTGTGCTACGCAGGCTGCGGCAATAACGAAGGAGGAGTGGAGCAAAGTGAGCCCGGCCGGGGCCTTGGTGGCTAGGCCAGCACTCAAAGGACATGGCACGCAGCAGGCAGGCTCAGTGAGGTGACACCTGACACAGGATCAGGTTCAGGTGTTCAATAAGCACCCGTCCAGCGCGCCTCAGACCCTGACACGAAAGCAGATTCTGAGCGAGGAGCAGGTAAGGCCCCTCCTCACAAAAATCAGGTCCTCCAGAGCACGCAGCGTCCAGGAGGCAGGATGGATGACCTGTGGTCCCAAGAGCCCGGCAGTGGATGGTTGGCAGAGCTCTGCACCATGTCGGTCCCCTCGGAGGGCCAGCCCCAGGTCACCTTGCAGATGGTTGCCACGCAGATGTTGCCCAGATTCAGGGGGTCAATGGCCTCCAGCTTCATCCCCTCCTCAAACCAGCCGCCTTCTGTGTAGACAGCCCGTACCTGGAAGGAATGGGGCAGCTGGGAGTCCCTGGGCGGGTCCAGGGGAAGATGGAGGGGAAGCAGGCCTCACCTGCCATAGGCCTGGGAAGGAAATGGGGAGGGAAAGGGACAGTCCCAGGGAAGAGTCAGGGTCCTCAGGCCTGGAATGGACCTATGGCCAAGGGGAAGAGAGCCCAAGGGCTGTGCCTCACCTTCTTGAACAGGTAAGGAACAGCATCACAGTAGATTTTCCGGAAGGTGGGATGATGGGCCATGTCACTTCGCCTCTCTTTTGAGGAGATGGCAGAGGGAGTGAGGAAGAGAAGGGAGTTGAAGGCAGCTCGCTGGGCCAGCTCCACGCCTCCCCTGTGCATGTGGGGCTGCTGTGCGAATGCTCGAGTCTGTATCTCAGCACCCGCCACCCCAGACCCGCAGACAGATGGGTCCAGCCCAGAACACATCAGGAGCTCTCTGTAGGGACCATTCGGCCTCAAGACCCAGACTCTTCCTGCATGACGTGGGAAAGGATTGGAGATAGGAGCATCTTGGTTCAACTCTTGATTTTACCACTCACAAGTTGAGCTGAGTGACCTCAGTCAAGTCTCTCAACCTCTCTGGAGCTCAGCACTGTCACCTGCAGGGTGCAGATGATAACCTACCTCCCAGCACTGTCATGAGGTATGGGGAAGGTGCTCCCACCCAATCCTTGGGAAGCAAAACCTAGGGCCACTGCTCACCTGACATCTTGATGCCGTGGCCGACACGCCGTGACCAACCCACTGGGTGGATCAGGGGGCTCCACATATGGCACCAGAAGTCATCATCACTGTCGCCATCCTCGTAAAGGAGCCGCAGGCGACCCCCAATTACTGTGTCTACCACAGCCATGCGGGTCCGTGATACCTGGGACTTGTCCACCACCTCTAGCCGCATGCCCTGCCGAAAGGGGTACTTCATGCTCTCCACCATCTGCAACGGCATCAGAACACAGGCCTGCTGTGGCCACGGGCCTCCTTCCACATCCCCCTTCCTGTTCTGTCTCTTCAAGAAGCGTAGAGGACAAGGAAAATGTGGTGGAGTCATCCCACACCAAGCCAGGGGGCAGGCAGGTGGGCACTCCTATGCCACCGGGTTCACCTTGGCCCTGATTCCCCAAGATGACGTAGAGGGAAAGCACATGGCTTGTAAGTGTGCCACTTCTCATCACCAAAACGCCAGTAAGACACTACAAATCACAAACCCATTTTAGACCAAGGAAACTCATGATCCAGAAAGGTCAAGCAACTTGCCCAGAGTTGCGGAGACTCATCAGTGCTAGAGCTGGGCTTCGAACCTGGTGTCCAACCTGTGCTCTTCACAGGCTCTGCACTCTGATCCCCAGGCACCCTGCACTCCCCTCTACCTCCCAGCCCTCTGTTGATGGCACATGCAAGACTCATGTCCAGAAAACTGAGTCCCCTTGTGTCTCCGTATGTCCAGTTCCAGCCCTGGCCCTGACAGGCTGTGGCTCTGAAATGCTTTCAGCAGCAATCAGTATCCTCTCTGACCCAAAAAGGGACAGCGACCAAGATGCCCACGAGGTGTTCTTCAGAGAGCCACGGTGGTGAGTAGAGATTCTTTTTGTTCACTGTGTCTCCGGAGCTGTCCTGGCTGGGCTAGGGGATAGGTATGGTGTGGGGCTTTTCCAGACTCAGGGCACTGCCGGCTCAGGGAAAACCTGCCCTGGCCAAGTCTCAGCAGTGCCATTTTCGAACATACCAAGAAGGGGAGGTCTTGGGGGTCACAAAGCAGCTGAGGGGAAAAGCTAACACAGGAATTTTAAACCAGACAGACCCTCCAGCCCAGCTCAAGGGCTGGAATACATTCTGAGGGTGACCGCGTCCTATCACAGCAACTCATCTGGGAGAATGAGACAGATGGAGGAGGCCTGGCCCAGGCCCCTCTGGACCACCTCCCTCCCCGCTTCCCTTCCTCTCTAGCCAACAGTGCAGCCCAGAACCCAACAACACTTTACTGCCCTTACTTGTTTCGGATAACACAGGGGAATTTGAGCTCTGTGAGGACAGAAGCTAGGAGTGATTCATTTCTACATTCTCAGCTCTGGGCACAGAACTAGGCACAGAGTTAGTGCTCAGTTAATGTTTTTCCTCGAGTGAACAAACACATGCACACACATCTGACTCTGACTGAGGGGTCATTTCTATTCAAACATTTTGCTGAGCACTTACCATATTGCAGGCAACAATGGGCCATGTCTGAATTGGAGCTTTCTCCATAGACCCACTCCCTTCTATCCTCCCCAGACCCAATCTCCAGAAGGGCTGGCCAGTCAGCAACTGGGAGTGCTTCCCAAGGAAAGGCCTTGCCCCGTCCAAGCTGTGGTCTCCACATCAAAGTGTACAGTGTGCCAAGCCCCTTCTCCTCAAGGCAGTGACTGCCAAAGGATCAGCTCCCCAAGAGGCCTGTCTGGAACCCCTATGCCCCCAACTGGTCTCACAGTGCCTTCCCATTCTCTCCCTAGTGTCATCTTCTTGTCCCAATCAGGGGCTGGAGCTTTTGTACCCCTCTAGCATGCACTGCAGGATTGGCTACGTGAAAGTCAGGGCATGCTTGCTGACTGTTCACGTGGATCCCTGCCCTCTGCCCAGAATCATGCTTTTAATAGAAAGAAAAAAAGAGGCCACGTTGTTACCCGTAGTGGTCTGTACCGCCCACCATCATCTGCCTCATCCTAAGACAAGGGCTGGCAGAGAAAGAGTGAACACCACATCTGTCAACTGTGCAAGGCACTGTGGGAAAAGCTTAGTTTTGCTGGAGTAAGAATGTGGAGAACATGAAAAGACAGTTAACAACAAATAGCAAATCAGTATCCGATAAGTTCAAATAAGGGAGAAATCATTTCTGTTTTGGGGGAAAAGTCAGGGAATGCTCTTTGAGGTGCTCTGAACCATTCCTTGCCGCAGGCCAACTCTCCATTAGCAAAGGCCCACGATGTGCAACCTTTTCATGTGGCGTCCAGTGCCGTGGGTGAGATTCGATCTTTATTTTCCACTGTTGGCTTCTATACTACCCACAGATCAGTGTAAAATTTTCTCCACAAAGCCTTCCTTGATATCTGCTCCTCCTCTGAGGCCAAAAGGCCACTTGAATTGCGTGTCCTAGCAGCACTTCCGCTGCGTGACCCTGCACACGCTGCAGGGCTTACCCAGGGCAGCATGGGAACGCCACGTCTGAGCACCTGGTTCAGGAGACCTCCAATGCAGCCCAGGCACCTGTCTATGAGCCCCACGACGAGGCCTGGCATAGCGAGGTGGGTGAGAAAGTCTTCACCATATAACCTTTTGATCCCTTTGCTATTTTTTTACCATGTGCATATATGACTTTTTAATTTAAAGAACTAGTTTTTTCTTTTTTTAACTCAACTCCTACAGGACTAAATAGTTTTCGAAAAGAAAATTAAATGCCACACAGATGTTTCCCTGGTTCAGAACCAAGGCTTATAATTATTCGTGTGCATGACTTTCATTTCCTCTGCCAGACGGGAGATTCCTGGGTGGCACAGTCTGTATTCTTTGTACTCCCAAAGTGCCTTGTATACAGTAAGTACTTAATAAAATCTATTGAGTGAACAATCCTAAAAAATGCTATGAGCAAATGTAAGGATCTGGAAGAGCAAAAGGCAGACAGAGCAACATGATCAACGTGGCAGGAGCAGAGTCCAGGGAGGGAGGCGACTGACTTTGGGCTGGGAGGGCAGATGGCGGCTGCCCTGTGGCAAGGTTTGCCTCCATCCGTGAGAAATGTGGAGCCACTGAAGACTGTCTAGCAAGGGAATCTTAGACAAAATACTCCGACGAGTAACATGAAGGATGGATAAAACTGGGAGAGGGGAGGGAGGAGATCAGTTAGGAGACCCAAAGGACTCACTGCCAGACCTTGATGTGGAAATCCACGGGAAGTGTCCTGGAGCCCACCAACCGTTTCATGAGGTAGCCCTTCCAGTCGGTGAACTTGGCATGGATAGCTGTGGAGACAGCAGCGGAATCTGGGTTACACACACTGACACACACCCCAACAGGGGGCACCAGAGCTGACCCAGAGACCAGCACAGGGGTTGGAACAAGTAATTTCTGCTCCTTCAGGCCAGCAATAACTTCGTTTTATAAAACCAGTCTCCACAACTTGGATGTGCCCCAGGGCCTCTGGGACAGGGAGGGCAGGAAGCCCGGGGAAAAGCGGGTTCTGTTCTGTCTAACAAGGCAAAGGATTCTCCCTCTACCAAGGTTCCTGCCCTATAGGAACCAGGACAGAGAACGTTCTCATCAACTCACTCCGAGGGGGCACTAGGATCTTGCTGTTGATGGCACACCAGCCAATGGGGTGGACATCCACGGTTCCCAGGTTGCACCAGAAGTCATGGCTGGGGTCATTTTCAAAGCCTTCATACCGGAGCAGGACCCGGTACCCTGAAAGGAAGGAAAAGGGAACCTGTGAGGGAGGGTGGAATGAGGAACGGCTTGTTCTTAGGCCTACACTGGACTTCCCAGTGCCTATTCCAAGAACTTACTCTAGGCAGGTGGGTCCCTGTTGTCCGTAATAGTCATAGCCCAAATAAATCATGCCACTTATGAATATTTGGAAAGCATTATGGCATGGTGCTAAGAGTTAATTTTCTATAGCCTGATCATGCCAGGAATAAGCTTAAGAAATTGGAATTTCCAAGCCTGCCAGGTTCTGTGCTCCCCTCTACGGTGGAAGAATCCTAAGAAGGGGGCAGAAACTCCAATGGGTGGGGGTTTTGTTTGTTTTATGAAGCCAATTTCTGCCTATGACACTACCCATCCGTCTAGAGATGTCACCCTCTAGACACATCTCTGATCCCGCCTTGGCCAGAAGAACACCCACCTGCCGCCTGAATGACAGAGGCAATCCAGTACACCCGGCTGGGGAGCACAGCGTCACTGTTGAGCACCTCCACCTTCATCCCCTTCATCACATCCTCCCACTGGTCATAGAGCGGGACCTGTGTGGCGATGAGAGTGTTGTGTTCAGGAGGGAGAGCGGCTTCCTGAGCTAGCAGGGGACAGTGTCTGCCTCATGGCCCGAGTCATCAAGTCTTTTGTGCCTCGACTTTCCACATCACCCACTGAGTGCAGAAAGCCAGGCACAGTACCAGGGACGAAGAGATGAGGCCTGCTGTCCTAAGAGCTCAGCCAGGGGCTGGGGGTAGAGAGGCAGGGTGATGGTTGGAGACCCAGAGTCAGACAGACCTGAGTTCTAATCTTTATAGGACTAGCTCCTAACTGTGTCACTGTGTCATCTTGGGCACGTTACACCTTTGTCTCTGTGCCAGCCCATGCAATAGTAATACTTTCTAGTGCTCACCATTTGCCAGGTACTGTTCTTTGAGGCAGTCTCACTCTGTTGCCGAGGCTAGAGTGAGTGCCGTGGCGTCAGCCTAGCTCACAGCAACCTCAAACTCCTGGGCTCAAGCGATCCTCCTGCCTCAGCCTCCCGAGTAGCTGGGACTACAGGCATGTGCCACCATGCCCGGCTAATTTTTTCTATCGACTTTTAGTGGGCCAATTAATTTCTTTCTATTTATAGTAG
>CAUYRT010094964.1:0-66086 GCA_963574885.1 Lepilemur ruficaudatus
ACATATATTTTTAGTTGTCCAATTGATTTCTTTCTATTTTATAGTAGAGACGGGGTCTCGCTCTTGCTCAGGCTGGTCTTGAACTCCTGACCTTGAGCTATCCACCCGCCTCGGCCTCCCAGAGTGCTAGGATTACAGGCGTGAGCCACTGCGCCCGGCCCTGATGGTTAGGTTTTAACAAGCCAGGGGAAGAAGTTTCAGAAGTGAGGCCTCACCCTAATAACTTCTTGTAGGTTTCTGGTTGTTTAGGATTATTTGGAGTCAAAGCCAGACATAGGCCAGTTTCCTGATGTAATTAATGTATCTTTTTGCCCCACCCCTGCATTATCATGGCTGCCTTCAAGCCCACTTTCCCCACTCTTGGTGTCTTCCTTCTGTGTCCTCAGGCTTGAATGCTGTGCCCTTATGACCAGAGCTGAGGGCCCCCATGCTGTTCCTACATAATGATTCACATGTATATCTTTCCCTGACTCCTGTCATTCGCTAAGGCCTCCCATAAAATTAATGGCTTTCTTAATTCTAAAGTATGCTTTAAAAAATATTTTAGTATTTTCTCAATTCTAAGACATACAGAGTATACTATTTGTACATTTCAGTGTTTCTGAAATTAGAATTAATTTTACGGTCATTTTCTTTTTTCTTCTAGAAGAAGTGATTACTATATTTTTCATCACTTCTACAATCTAAAGTATCTTGGAACTGGAGATATATTGTATCAATGTACTTTACTAGAGACAACCAGTTTTTTCAAGAGTCAGAAAATCTTGAACACGGATATTTGAGTTACACAGCAGAAAAGGGACTTTAGGGACAGAAAGATATGGATAGTTTAGATGAAACAAATTAGCTAATTGTTAGTTGATTATCTGGACTAGCTGTTGTCCAAATAGTTACCTTAGCCCATTACCTCTTTGCATTTTCTATTTGGGGATTGGATGCAAAGGAAAGATGAAGCTAAATATCTTCTTCATGTGGAAGATAAGGGATCTCAAACTCTCTCTATATATTAATGGTTTGAGCCCTAATATTTGCATTGACCAGGAGGATGGGATTATAAACAGAACTCTCTACAGAACATCCTTGATGTGGATGACCAGTTATCTCAAATCACCCATAAGGTCTTCCCTGAAAGGACTGTAACTTGATCCCACCTATTCTTGCTAAAGAGATGATGGGTATTTTTGGAGAGGAGCAGAGAGTATCAACACAACTATGAATATATGTTTCCTGCTGAGGGTAAAATATTCAGATATCTGAGCTCCATTTCTAAGATTCAGTAAAATTATAAATTGTTTTTCTAAAACATTTTGGGGAAGATAATTATAAATTGAATAAAATTATTATTCTAGGGATCCTCATCTGAACATTCTTATTTGTTCAAATTAAGAATAAAATGGAAATTCTGAGAATAACATGCTTATCCCTAACATTTGTAGTACTGAGGATTAGAGTACAAGTAGAAGGGTACATACAATAGGTCTAAATAATTAAAAATTATAAATGAAGCTAACAAACCATTAAATAAATATGTTCTATCCACCTTCCTTGACAAATTGTCAAATATATCTTTATTATGACAGAATTTTTGAAAATATGTACAAAACAATGGTTATTATATGACTGAAAGTCAGCTAAACAGCAAAAATGATTTGACTTAGTTACTATTGTGCATTTGGGTGACTAATAAAATATGTATATAATTCATAAATTATTGTGTATTAATTGCATAAGTATTATACTTTATTTTAATTTTTTCAGCAAAACAGTTATATTGTTATAATCCAGATTTTCCTGTAATCTGTGTTCTGTTGACAATGATAGCAAAATAGACAACTTTTCTTGAATCAGTGTACTTGAAGGGAATCAGAATATGTCCACCTAAAACTTGCTACTTTGGCATAAGGATTATTTTGAGCTGAAGGTAATTAAGAAGCAGCAAACACAAAAAGAACTCTGTCCTCCTATGTGCCTAAGACAGGACATAAATATATCTTTGTGAAGGTATTCTCTCTCTCTTTTCCAGTACCAGAAGAAGAGCAACCCTTATCACTGGAGACAGAACAACTCTTATCACTGAGATGGCTCTGCACAAACAAACCTTACTAAAACCCTTATCGTCTATTAGTTTCCCCCATATATTTGGCTTCCTGCAATTTACTCCTTCTAGAAGTCCAAATCGCTTTTCCTTTGTCTTGTCTCCCTTACACAATTTATCACCCTATGTAAAAATGGTATATAAGACCCAGTTCTAGCCACTTCTTTGGGTCTTCCTTTCTTTTCTATGAAGGTGTCTATGCATGTAAAAATTAAAATATTAACATTAAATAAAATGTATATGCCTTTTCTTCTGTAAATCTGTCTTTTGCCAGTTTAATTTGCAGGCCTAAGGCACACAACCTATGAGGGCAGAGGAAAAGTTTTTTTTTTTTCCTCCCTCACATACTTCTTAGATTTTTGCTTGACTTTATATTATAGGAAATGTTGATAATATAGATAATAGAGTATAAAGAACTTCCATGAACCCATCATCTAGCCTCAATAATTATTAACTCTTGGTCAGTCTTGCTTCACTTATATTCCCCAACTTTCTCTACCCAATTATTTTGAAGTAAGTCATAGATATATAATTTTATTTACGAGTGTATCAATATGCATCTCTAGAAAAGACCTCTTAAAAATTTACCTTAATAATATTTTCACATCAAAAAAATAATTCCTCAATATTAAGTGTTTTTTAAAATTAATTTCAACGGAATTGGAAACATTTTATTCTGCTGAGGCAGTAGAAACTGGCATTGTCAATAAAATGTTTAAATCAATACTTACATTTGGAAATGAATCATGAATTTTGCATGTCATATCCAGACGTTTTAATGGAGTTGCAATAGTGGTAATCATCATAGAAAATATTATAAATTTTTAATTTTATCATATGAATTCTATTACTTATATTGTGATTTTTTTTTGCCAGCCCTTAATGCAATATCTATATATATAGCACCAAATTCTTCTTTCAATTTTTTTCAATGCTGGGATATTATAAAGAAGAACAGAGAGAAAATATGTAGTTCAGTTTATTCAAATCTCTCTTCAAGGAGACCATACTGCTATCTGGAACATATAGAAAATGTGTATACATAATACATAGATATAGATTTGTATGTGAACTTTTCCTTTATAATCACACATTTTTGTTTCATTGTTTCAATTTTCTTTTATCTTACTGGAATATCATTTTTGTTGTCTATACCACATTTAGTATCTTTCTAATCAGAAAACCATTTTCTCTAAAAATTTTAAAAGTATTTTAAATTATTTAAAAAGTGAATTAGCCAACCTTAGATCAGCCTGCGTGTTTTGTAAGCTTTTGCTAACATCGTTAACAGCAAGCAATAGTCCATACCAAATAATTGCCATTAGCACAAAATCAAAAGTATTTCCCACTGTAGACCACACTTCCTTATTTATCTGAGGATCCTCTATTGTTTTACTTAACTATCTTAGAGCAGATCACTATCTTGTCTAAATTAAATCTAATTGCTCTAACAGCATTGAAATCATGTCTCCATAGTTAACCAAGAGTGGCTATGAAGTCAAATTTCATCTATGTTTAAACAAATTGATCCATTTTGGACAGACCTAGAAAATATCGTACATAATCTTTGAATTACTTCAGAGAATGTCATTGCTATTGTCAGAGTTGAGGCCGTGTCTCCTAGGAACATGTTGATAGATGTTTAATAAATTTGTGGGCATATGTGTTCGTGGTATGCAAGGCTCTCAGAAGTACAAGGCTCAGGGAGGGGATCTTCTTGCCTGAGTCAAAGAGTGCCACTGCAGACCAATAATACATGTAAGTATTAATAATGCCTTATAATATGCATGTGCTACATTTTTTGAAGTGCTTCCATATTTATGATTTCTTTTGATCTTTATAATAACCTATGGACTAGATAGAGTAATTAGAGATGAGAAATAGAGGTCTAGAGAGGTTAAGTGATTTATCTAAAATTACACATCTAATTAGTGGTAGAGCTAAGAGTAGAACCTAGGTTTCTCCATGCACAGGTTATACTATGATATACCATGCTGCCTACTTAATGTTTCCAAAACAGAGACCTGACAGTTGGATAGGCTGCATCCCAACATTTTTCATTCCTTAAAATCCTTTTAGTAGAAAAAATAAATATAGGACAATGAATAAAAAAAGCCATATGCTCTTTGATATCTTTTCAGTCCATGTGGGACCAATATATACATATTGACCAACATTTCAGAAACTAGAAATTTATCTTCTTCCGGGCAAAGGTTCATTCGTGTAATACAGACTAAACCTTTTGAAGTGTGAGGATCATATTCTTTAACCTACTCGTAAGGCACTAAGTACAACTTTGGGAATATAAACAGCATCTTCTAAGAGCAGAGCTTTTTGGAATGGTTACCTCTTTGTTCCGTATACTTAGAAGTACACCCCAAAACAGTAGTATGACAATGAATATAATCCTCTTATAATCACGCAGTGCAGGTTTCTTGCTGATTCCCCTGTACAGTTTGCTCAGGCCTACCTCGCTGCCTCTATCCTCTGCTCATATAGCTCCAAGGCTTCAAGTGCTTACAAAAGTCCTTTTTTTCCTCCACTTTTCAGCACCCTTGAATTTAGAATGCATTTTACAGTCAATGGCATCTTAGATAGAATACAGCAGACTGTTAACAGTGGTTACCTCTGGGGAGTTCTATATTGTTTATACTTTCTACAATGAGGGTGCATTACTTTTATAAGGAAAACAAATTTTAAAAGAATTTTAGACACAAAATCTCAGGTGGTTTATGCACCTTGTCTCTTAGTACTAAAAGAGTACTGAGAATGTAATAACAATAATTAACATTTCATAAGGTTTTATATTCATAATGGATTTTATAAGCCCCTACATGTTAGCAATTGGCTTCATACTTCTGTGGTAATCTTCACAGCACTTAGCTGTGAATCACCTATGATGGAAACAATCCTTAGAGCTCCTTGGTACTCACTATATTGTACTGTAATTGTCTATTTACTTAGTCATTTTTCCCATCAGAATGAGGTCTCCCTGAAGGCAGGAACTGTGCTCCCTTATTTTTGTTTCTCTGGCACCTGCCTAGCACTGATTCAAGCCTATCAAGTTTGTAAAATAAAGAAATGGATGAAAGACCCATAGGTCCTCAATATTTTTTTAATGTTGTTTCTACTCATGCAATTTAAACAGTTTGTTGCTGAGGAGGGCATTTAGTATCTGCTAGGATACGGCTTGTTGGCTTTTTGTTTGTGGATGGTGATCGGCAAGGCCCAAGCAGGAACTGTTGCTTTAAAAAGTTTTCTCTGTATTCTACCCTAGGGCATATAGGGCTTTAGCCTCCTGTTGTCAAATTTGTTAATCAATGTAATTTGTGTGTAAGCAGGTAAAGAAAATCGCTTTCCGGCTTGCTACTAAATTAAATATCTTACTGATACAGGTTGTGAATAGGGGAAGTTTGAAATATTTTTTTCTTATTACTTAAACTTGAAGAAAAAATTTTGCCAGTGAAAATTTCTTAACTGGTCTTTAAATTATGGTATCATTTTGTATAGAGGAAGTCTGTTTGAGGGAATGTTCTCAGTTCCTAAAACTCCAAGGTGAAAGGTTGAGCATATTTTTTTAATAGGATCTGGCATATGAATAAAAATAAAAATACCTGACAATCTATGGATTGGGAGAAAATATTTGCAAATCTTAGCTCTGATAAGGGATTACTATCCAGGGTATATAAAGAATGCCCACAACTTAACAGCAATGAAGCCAACCCAATTTAAAAATGAGCAAGGGACTTAGTAGACATTTCTCTAAAGAAGAAAAACCAATAGTCAAGCACATGAAAAGATGCTTAGTGTTACCAATCATGAGGGAAATGCAAAGCAAAATTACAGTGAGATACCACTTCACGATCATTTGGATAGCCATTATTAAAACAAAAACAAAATCAAAAACAGAAAATAACAAGTGTTGGCAAGGATTTGGAGAAATTGGAAATCTTGTGCACTCATGGTGGGATTGTATTAAAATATGGTGCAGCTGCTGTGGAAAAACAGTATGGCAGTTCCCCCACAAATTAAACATGGAATTATCATATGATTCAGCAATTCCATCATTGGGTATACAACCCAAACAATTGAAAGCAGGAACTTGAACAGATATTTATACACCACTGCTCATAGAAGCATTATTCACAATAGCCAAAAGGGGAAAACAACCCAAATGTCCATTGACAGGTGAATGGACAAACAAAATGTGGTATACACATTCAATGGGATATATTTCAGCCTTAAAAAGGAAGGATATTCTGACACATGCTACAACGTGGATGAACTGTGAAGATGTTATGCTAAGTGAAATAAGCCAGACACAAAAGGACAAATACTATGTAATTCCACTTACATGAGATACCTAGAGCAGTCAAATTCTTAGCATACAAAGTAGAATGGTGGTTTTTCTAGCGGTTGGGGGTAGGGAACAGGGAGTTTTTTAATAAGTACAGAGTTTCAGTCTGGGGAGATGAAAAAGTTCTGGAGATGGATGGTAGTGATGGTTGCACCATGGTGTGACAGTATGCATGTATTTATTTGTTTATTTTTTGAGACAAAGTCTCACTTTGTTGCCTAGGCTAGAGTGTGTCAGCCTAGCTCACAGCAACCTCAAACTCCTGGACTCAGAGATCCTTCTGCCTCAGCCTCCTGAGTAGCTGGGACTACAGGCCTGCGCCACCATGCCTGGCTAATCTTTTATATATATTTTTTGTTGTCCAGCTAATTTCTTTCTATTTTTGCTAGAGACAGGGTCTCACTCTTGCTCAGGCTGGTTTCAAACTCCTGAGCTCAAATGATCCACCAGCCTCGGCCTCCCAGAGTGCTAGGATTACAGGCGTGAGCCACTGCGCCCGGCCATGACAGTATTTGATACCACTGAAATGTACACCTAAAAATGGTTAAAATGGTGCATTTTATGTTATATATATATTTTACTACCAAAGAAAGGTAAAACAAAGTACTTGGTAGTTACTTAGTACTTCACAGTTTGTAAAGCACTTTTCACTTGAATTATCTTATTTGTTCCTCACAGCAACTCTGAGAAGCAGGCAGGGTGGTTATTATCACCCTCATTTTACAACTAAGGGAATGAAAGCTCATTTAGTTTGAGTGAATAGCTAAGAGACACAAAGCTAAAAAGTGGCAGGGTCAGAATTAGGAACCAGGACCCTAGTCCAGTGCTCTTTATACCAAATCGCCTTTCACAGAAGGGTTCCTGGACCCTAACAATTGACCCTGACATTGAATTCTCTAGCAAATGCTCAACTTTCACTTGCAAAACAACAGGTGCAGAAATCATTAACTAGCTGTACCTTTCCCCCCCCATCACAACAATACTATTATGTAGGGCAAAACAGAATATAAGAACTGAAACAACAGCCAGGAAATGCTCAATAGCCATATGTTAATTCATTATCATGGCTTTAGTTCCTTTTTAACAATTTTTAAGGAACAGTGTCTTGCTGGGCTGGAATTTGTATTTTGTCAAATATTCCTTAAAGTTCATTTGTAGGCTGTTAGATGATTCTTGAGAATGTTTTTATTGTGGTTAAAGAGGGGTTTTATAGTTGCCATGTAATATAATTTGATTCTGTATTTGACAGGCTTTTTGAAAAATAGTTATAATTTTTAAAAAATATACACATGAAAAATAACAAAACAGACTTTTATCGTACAACTATGTGTTTGCATTGTTAATTCAGTCTCGTAAAATCTTTCCAGTAAATTAATTACAGCTAAGAATCAGAAGGGATCATAAAGCAAAAATTGCAGAGGAGTCACAGCCAGCTGTTCCTTAAAAATGGAATGCTGATTTTTATTTTTAAGTATTCAACAAACAGTCCTGAAGCACATCCTCAAGAATCTTAATCATGAACTGTTGGTGGACTATGAGGTTCTGTTTTGTGTACTGAAGAAATACGTGTTATAATTTCAATACATTCTGGTGTTTTCCGGTTATTTTTATGGCAGGCTGAAAGCTGACATTTTGTGGTGGCAAAAAGTTTGGAAATTTAAAATGTAATAATTATAGAAAGAAAAACCAAATACTTCAAAATTTTAATAGTAATTTTCTTGGAGTATGAGGGTAATTCTCTACCCCCATTCAACCATACTTCTCCTTTTCAGTATTCTCCATGTTTTCTAAATGAGCGTATCTTACATCTATAATGGAATACAATACAATTTATTTTAAAATAATGACAATTAGAGATCGTGCAGGCCAGGTCACTGGGTAGTTTTTTGTTTTGTTTTCTTCATTAAAATTAACTGAGAAGGTGGGGCAAGGTGGCTCATACCTATAATCTTAGCACTCTGGGAGGCCAAAGAGGGAGGATTGCTTGAGCTCAGGAGTTAGAGACCAGCCTGAGCAAGAGAGAGAGAGTGCCGCCTTCTCTACAAAAGAAAGAAGGAAAGAAAGAAAACAATTAGCTGAGTGTGGTGGCATGTGCCTGTAGTCCCAGCTACTTGGGAGGCTGAGGCAGGAGGATTTCTTAAGCCCCAGAGTATGAGGTTGCAGTGAGCTATGATGATGCCACCGCACTCTAGCCTGGGCAACAGAGCAAGAGACTCTATTTTAAAATAAAAAACAAACAAACAAAAAAATTAACTGAGCTGGGTGTGGTGGTGGCTCACGCCTGTAATCTTAGCACTCTGGAAGGCCCAGGCGGGTGGATCACTCAAGGTCAGGAGTTCAAAACCAGCCTGTGCAAGAGCGAGACCTCGTCGCTCTATAAATAGAAAGAAATTAATTGGCCAACTAAAAATATATAGAAAAAATTAGCCGGGCATGGTGGCACATGCCTGTAGTCCCAGCTACTCGGGAGGCTGAGGTAGGAGGATTGCTTGAGCCCAGGAGTTTGAGGTTGCTGTGAGCTAGGCTGACGCCACGGCACTCACTCTAGCCTGGGCAGCAGAATGAGACTCTTTCTAAAAAAAAAAAAAAAAAAAAAAAAAAAAAATTAACTGAAAGGAAACAAAAGGTAGTTTATTCTCCAGCTTTTGAATAAGTATATATATTATTAGTTTCATTTTATAGAAGAGTAAGGCCCTATAAAGTTAATGGCTTGGGCTAAGATCACCCACCCAGGAGGCAGCAGAACAACAAGTAGACTCAACCTTCTGGCCTGCTGGTGGGGAGGTGGTTTACAGGGGAAGATTGGTAACTCGCTGTACTACGCAGCAGCCTACATTCTGCCTGGTGATTCTGAGGGGGGTGGGAGCACTTTAAGCTCAAACATTGGTACAGCGTGATTATGGTTTGATAAGCTTGCATATAATTAAATAAGCTCCCATATCACAGAAATATGGTTCATTTGCTCTGAAGCTTCTTTTGTTTTTTATTTTTTGTTTTTTTGAGACAGTCTCACCTTGTCACCCTGGCTACAGGGCAGTGGCATCATCATAGCTCACTGCAACCTCAAACTCCTGGGCTCAAGCGATCGTCCTGCCTCAGCCTCCTGAGTAGCTGGGACTAATGGTGCACTCTTCCATTTTAATGATTTAAGATCTTAGTTCATGGGATGCTAATGAATCGTGCCTGCAACCCCAATGAGTTTCCACACATGTTTTATTAAAATTAAAGTATACCTCTTATCATCCATGTATGCATTTATACAGTACCTATCACCAAGGGTGACACCTTTGGGGCCCTTCAAGTCTTCATCCTAGTTCAGTTAAGGGTCCATTTATCCTCTTTCTTCTCTGTTTAGCTATTGCTAAATCCTACAATTGTAAGCCTGAGTTTTGCCTATAAATCTTACTTCCTTAAAGTTGTCTTCTAATTCTCTATATTTGACACATCAGATCAATAATGATATCTACCATTTATTGAGTGAATATCATGTACCAGTCACTTTATACCTAATATTTCTAATCCATGACATAAACTCTGACTACTTCTGCAACTTCATTTCCCACTGCTCACTAATTTATCTTACATTTGAGCTCAGAAGTTGGCAGACTGTAGCCTGTGGGCCAAATCTGTCCTGTTGTCTGATTTTGTATGGCTTGCAAACTAAGAATGGCTTTTAGATTTTTAAAAGTGGTTGAAATTTATATTAAATTCAACATTCAGTGTCCACAAATAAATTTTTATTTGAACATGGCCACTCTCACTCATTTAGGTATTGTGATGGTTAATTTTATGTGTCAACTTGACTAGCGATGGGGTGCCCAGATTAAGCATTATTTCTGGGCGTGTCTGTGAGGGTGTGTCTCTTTCCAGGAGAGATTAGCATTTGAATCAGTAGACTGAATAAGGAAGGGGCCCTCACCAGTGTGGGTGGACATCATCTAGTCCAATGAGGGCCTGAAGAAAACAAAAAGGCAGAGGAAGGGCAAATTTGGTCTCTGTTTGAACAAGGACATCCATCTTCCCCTTCCCTTGGACATCGGGTGCTCCCGGTTCCTGGGCATTTGGACTTGGAGTGGGACTTACACCTCTGGCTCCCCTGGTTCTCAGTCCTTCGGGTTTGGACTGGAACTGCACCACTGGCTTTCCTGGGCCTTCAGCTTGCCGATGGCAGATCATGGGACTTTTCAGCCTCCGCAATTGCGTGAGCCAGTACCTTTCATTATGTATAAATTTGTATCTCCTATTGTTTCTGTTTCTCTGGAGAGCCTTGACTAATACAGGTGTTGTCTATGGCTACTTTCGTGCTATGATAGCAAAGTAGAGAACAGTCAGCCCTCCGTATCCATGGGTTCTGCATCTTCAATCAACCAACCCACAGACAGAAAATATTCAAAAAAAAAAAAAAACCAAACCCATTAAAATATGACAAGAATAAAAAATACACATAAAAATATAGCATAACAACTACATATACAGAATTTACATTGTATTAGTTATTATAAGTAATCTAGAGATGATTTAAAGTATAAGGGAGGATGTGTGAAGGTTATATGCAAATACTATGTATGCCACTTTATATAAGGGACTTGAGAATCTGTGGATTTTGGTATCTGTGGAAAGTCCTGGAGCCAGTCCCCAGAAGATACTGAGGGATGACTGTAGTTGTAACAGAGACCATATGACCTACGAAGTCAAAAATATTTATTATCTGGCCCTTTTCAGAAAAGCTTTATCAACTCCTATTCTAACTTAACCAAACTAATTTCTGTACTTACTCTCTTGTCCTTGCATTTGTTTTCCCTGTCTGGAATGCTTTTCTTTTCTTTCTTTTTTCCTCTTCATTCTCTTTTATATCCTCCTTCTCTCTAAGTGATTTTATCCAAACTTAAGGTGTTAAATTCAATCTACCAGCTGATGAGGCCCAAATTTAAATATACAAATTCAATCTCTGCCCTGAATTTGCAGACAAAAATATACAATTGTCTATTTGACACCTCTGGCTTGATATTGTAAACATTTCAAACCCAAACATGTTCAAAGTTGTACTCTCAATCTATTCCCCTAACCCCACTCTTACCATGGCAGTTCCATCTTTGCAGTCGGTCAGGCTAAAAACCTTGGTGTTTTTTTTTTCTTACTCCTTTCTCTGTCTCACATTTTACATTCAAACTATCAACAAATCATGTTGGCTCTGCCTTTGGGATATACCCAGAATTTGACCATTTCTCATCACCCGCACTGCTACTACTCTTGTCTGAGCCAGCATCTTTCTTTCTTTCTTTCTTTCTTTTTTTTTTATTTTTGAGACAGAGTCTTGCTCTGTTGCCAAGGCTAGAGTGCCGTGGCGTCAGCTTATCTCACAGAAACTTCAAACTCCTGGGCTCAAGCGATCCTCCTGCCTCAGCCTCCCGGGTAGCTGGGACTACAGGCATGTGCCACCATGCCTGGCTAATTTTTTCTATATATGTTTTTAGTTGTTCAGCTAATTTCTTTCTATTTTTAGTAGAGACGGGGTATCACTCTTGCTCAGGCTGGTTGTGAACTCCTGACCTCAGGCATTCCTCCCACCTTGGCCTTCCAGAGTGCTAGGATTACAGGCGTGAGCCACCTCGCCCAGCCTGAGCCACCATCTTTCATGTGGACTACTGCAATGACCTCCTAACTGGTCATGTCTGCTTGTGCCTGGTGACCATGTTATGCAGTATCATCTTGTCAGAGCATATCATTCCTTGCTCAGAACCTTCCAGTGATTTACTGTCCAAAGTCTGCCCTCCCCTTCATCAGTTAGTTATTTCTCCAATCTCATTTCCTAACATCCAGCCTTCATTCACTCTGCTGTAGGGACACTGACCTTCTTGTTTCTAACCATTCAAGGACATGTCTACTTCGGGCCTTTGTGCTTGCTGCTCCCTCTGCCATCCCCAAGCCTTGCTCCCACATCTGCTTTAGCTATTGAGTCACCTCCTCTCTGAGACCTTCCATGGCCTTCTCATCTATAATTTCCAACCCACATTCGCTGTTTAATTTTTCTTTCTTAGCACTTAACACTAGCTAGACAAATAGCTGATGTATTTACTTATCTTCATTGTTTACACAAGAATGTAAATTTCATGAGCTCAGTGATTTCCATCTGTTTCATTCACTACTATATTCCCAGTATCTAGAACAGGACCTGACACACACATATAGAATGCAGTAAATATTTGAGGAATGAGTATATAAATGAAAATATCCAGCTCAAAAGCTTCCTCCACAAAACCTTTCCTACAGCCCCCACGGTGAGTTGCTCCCTCCTTCCTCTGTGCCCCTGAACATTTATTACTGCACTTGCTACAGTGTAGAATGAGGACTTGTTTGACATATCTGTTTCCCCTACTAAACTGAACATTTTTGTATCTCAGTGCCTAGCACAGATCCTGGCACATGACAGTCATTTAATGTTTCTGGAGTGAATGAATAATTGGTCAACATTAAAAAGTGTTTTTATTTTTCAAGAATATGCTTCTGAGAGGTCTGTTTCACAATGGTGAATGATACTTAAGTTGGAATTTGATTAAAAACAACAACAGCAGAGTTACTCATGCTTGCTTTAGATTGTGAAGCCACTAGAGGTAGGCTCTAGGTTTTACTGAAGGTTTTGAACCATTTCCACGTCACAGAAAGTAACACCAGAATCAAGGTGTGGTGACTCGCCTAGTGATGTTCTGGCTACACAGCTTGCTTATGCCATAAATGAAGACTTTTGGTGTGTAGAGAAAATCCCTATTTTTGTTTGTTTGTTTTTGGTCAAGACCTGTAAGACCTGTTAATTGGTGAAGTGGAAAAGATTAAAGATCTTTAATTACTGTTAGAACGAAAAATGCCCTTATTGTTTTCCCATCTCTAAATAACCTTTCTCCATCTCTGTCCAGGAAATACTCAAAAGTCAGCTACATAAAAATCTTTCAGGTGTTCTTTAAAAACAAAGTATTTCCTGGGAGATCATTGACTGCAGTCTGGCTGCCTGAGTCAGAGAGACCTGAGGTGGTGGTTGGGTGGGGTTGGGGAGTGCTATAGCAACAGACTTGGAAGGAAGGTTGAGCAAGGATGGAAGCCAGCGAAGAAAGCCTGATCTCAAGCACTATGGTATTCCAGTCAGGGGTCATTAGTAAAATTGAATTGGGATTAAACATTGTGTTTAATCATTTTGTATTCTCTTTTAAGAGATCTCATGAACTTTTCCTTATTTGAGTCTCACAACACATGTGTAAGGTAGTAAGGTCGTCATCTCCAATTTACAGAAGGCGGAAGCGAGACAGCAAGAGAAGTGAGTGACTTGCTTAAAGTCAGTGACTGTTCAGGATGAGAACTCAGGTGCCTGTTCCACTGGCTCTTTCTACCAAACTGTCTTTTGCTTGCTTCAAGGTGTTTTTGTTTGCTTGGGGTTTGTTTGTTTGTTTGTTTGTTTGTTTGTTTGTTTTTGAGACAGAGTCTGTGTTGCCCGGGCTAGAGTGAGTGCCATGGCATCAGCCTAGCTCACGGCAACCTCAAACTTCTGGGCTCAAGCAGTCCTTCTGCCTCAGCCTCCCGAGTAGCTGGGACTACAGGCATGAGCCACCATGCGCTGCTAATTCTTTCTATATATTTTAGTTGGCCAATTAATTGCTTTCTATTTTTAGTAGAGACGGGGTCTTGCTCTTGTTCCGGCTGGTCTCAAACTCCTGAACTCAAATGATCCGCCTTCCTCGGCCTTCCAGAGTGCTAGGATTACAGGCGTGAGCCACCGCGCCCAGCTTTGTTTGCTTGTTTTTTAATTGCGTGTGTATAAGGAGAGAACTAGAAATGTTTTAGATGGCAGTGACATGGAGTGTCTGCTTTGTGATCAGCACTGTGGCAGATTCAAAGAAGTACACAAAGAAGGATAAAACAGTCCCTGTCCTTTAGATATTTATAGACTAGCTGGGAGAAAAAAATATAAATAAAAAAAAATTAAACAATATTGTAAAGTGAAAAACATCAGATTATAAAACTGTGTATAGTAAAGATATTTATAAATTTTTATTCATGCTATTTATTTCATTTTGCCAAAAATATTTATAAGATACACAGTGGGGACATAGACTAATCACTACTCAGAAACAAGAGCCAAGTGGCTACTTTTCTTAACGATTTAATCTTCTCCCACCCTTCTAGTTAAAGTTATCTTCGTCTCCTCCAGATTAAATAATCTCTTTTGGTTTAACGGTTTTTTTTTTTTTTATTTAAAATGGTCTTTATTGGGTAAATATTGAGCTGATTCAAAGTTCAATTCACTGACAAGGCTATTTCTCCTTCCCAAGGTGGAGTAGTATGCATGGGGACACTCTCTAGTCCTCATGGCGTTGGTGGGGGTGAGGGGAGAGGGATGGGGGGTGGCGTGGCATGGGGGGGCTGGTTTCCACAGCAGGCAGCTGGTCTGGTTGATGTGCACTAGCTGTTCCCCAACTGACCAACTGAGGCTTGGCTAATTTTTAGATTCCCTTTGGAGGGGTCTCTTCTACTTCACGCTGTAGCCAAGAGTAGTCTGGGATTGCTGTTCTGTCTCGCCTGTCTGGTCGCTCCCCACTGTTGCTTGCCATCACTCACCCCGCCCCCGTTCTAGCATGGGATCTTCCTGAGCTGAGTCTCCTCCCAGGTTTCTTTTGTGAAGCAGGGCAAAGGCTCCTCTGCCTTTTACCCTTACCCTTAATCTATGCAATATATTTTCCCCCTCCAGGAATTTGGTCCAGAAAGTGGCGGTCAGAATACACATGTCTAACTATCTGTTCTCCCTTCCACCATTTCCTTCTTTCTCCCATGAGCTAAATCTCCCCCTCTAAGTACACTTCCTACATCCTGAGATTTCTCTACTCCCGGCTTTTAGTAAAACTCTATGATTTAGTTGATTGGTTCTACTTCTTGTGTTAATGGGAAATAAAGTCATTTTAAAAAATTATTTTATAGCAGCCCAATTCACAATTCACAATTGCAAAGATGTGGAAAAAACCAAGTGCCCATCAATACATGAGTGGAACAATAAAATGTGGTATATATACCATGGAGTACTACTCCGCCATAAAAAAAATGGTGAACTAATACTTCTTGTATTAACTTGGATGGAATTGGAGATCATTCTTCTAAGTGAAGTATCACAAGAATGGAAAAACAAACACCACATGTACTCACTGTTAAATTGGAACTAATTGAGCAACACGTGCAAATATGGAAATAACATTCATCTGAAATCAAGCAGGTGGTGGGGGGGAAAAGGGGATGAGTCAATTCACACCTAACGGGTACAATGCATACTATCTGGGGGATGGGCACCCTTACAATTTTGACTCAAACAATACAAAAGCAATTTATGTTACCTAAATGTTTACGCTCCCGTAACATTCTGAAATTTAAAAACATTTTTTTCCATATTCTCAAAGTTTGTCTTTCAAAACTCTCAATGTCTACTCAAAAATCTTATTTTTGAAGTATAATAAAAAACTGAACATTGATTTTTTTCTTCATTCTGCTGTAAGCCTGAGCAACAGTGAGACCCTGTCTCTACTAAAAAAATAGAAAGAAATAAGCTGGACAACTAAAAAATGTATAGAAAAAAATTATTCAGGCATGGTGGTGCATGCCTGTAGTCCCAGCTACACAGGAGGCTGAGGCAGGAGGATCTCTTGAGCCCAGGAGTTTGAGGTTGCTGTGAGCTAGGCTGATGCCATGGCACTGTAGCCTGGGCAACAGACTAAGACTCTGTCTCAAAAAAAAAAAAAAGAAAGAAAGAAAGAAAAATAACCTGGAAAAATATATACTAAAATATTAATCATGGCCCTCTTTGGGTGGTTGTTTTCAAGTTTTTTTTTTTTTTTTTTTGAGACAAAGACACAGTCTGTTGCCCCGGCTAGAGTGTAGTTGTGTCATCACAGCTCATTGCAACCTCAAACTCCTGGGTTCGAGCCATCCTCCTGCCTCAGCCTCCTGAGTAGCTGGGACTACAGGCTTGTGCCACCACACCTGGCTAATTTTTCTATTTTTTGTAGAGACAGTCTCACTCTTGCTCAGGCTGGTCTCATACTCCTGGCCTCAAGTGATCCGCCCATCTCAGCCTCCCAAATTGCTAGGATTACAGGCATGAGACACTGTGCCAGTTTCTTGATCTCTTCTGAAAAGCTTTTCCCTCGGTGCTGCAATAATACTCATATTGGCCCCTCCACCTCTGCTGTACAGTCCACGTGAAGAAAAAAGAAGCCAGACTACATTTTCTTCAAAGTTGCATTGTCTGTTCTATGGAGAGGCTCAGTGAAACAGAAAATTAATCACAATAAACCACTAAAAAATTATATTTGACTTTGGAATACACTAATGTGGGGGTGGAGGTGGTAGAAAGCAGTGCTAGAGTCAGGCCCAATGATTTAGATTTCTTGGGATCTCAGGTTGATATTATTAAAAGTTTATATGAAATGTAGAGCAAGTGCATGCAGAGGATTGTAGGGTAAAATTCTATGTTTTATTGTGGACATATACTTTCTTAGATGGTCAAGGAAAATGTGTGTTTCCTCTTGAACCTTTCTTATTTCATCATATTTTTTAATACGCCTAGAGATTGGTCATGTCTTCATGTAGGAAATGAAGACCAGGACTAGAATCCCCAATCCTGAAGTTTCTTGTGATCCTACAGGATAAAAACACAATAGTCCCTCCAAGTCAGTGGTCTATAATCTTTTGGGGGTCATAGATTTGATCCTTTGAATCTCTGATGAGAGTTATAGCTCCTTTTCTGAAAAATATTACTTATGTTAAATAATTTCTAAAGGTATGCAAAGTCCCTGAAGCATTCCAAATATCCACAGTATTATAGTAAGCTTGGGCTGCTATAACAAAATTCCATAGACTGGGTGGCTTAAACAACAAACACTTATTTCCCATAGTTCTGGGGGCTGGGAAGTCTAAGATCAAGATGTCAGGAGATTCAGTTCCTGATGAGGGGCCTCTTCCTAGTTTACAGAAAGCCACCTTCCTGCTATATCCCAAATGATGGAAAGAGAAATTGAGAGAGAGAAAGAGGAGTGGGGAGGGGAGTCAGAGGGAGAGGGAGAGAGAGAAAGAGAGAAAACTAGCTCTTGTGTCTCTCTTCTTATAAGGGTACTAATCCCATCACGAGGACTCCACCCTGATGAACTAATAATCTAACCCTAATTACTTGAATTCTCCACCTCCAAATACCGCCACAGTGGGGATTAGGGCTTCAACAGATGGATTTTGGGGAGGACACAAACATTCAGTCCATAGCATGCAGATAGCCCCCAGATTGAGAAACCCTGCTTTAGGAAACTTCTCCTCTATATTACTCACTGGAGTTTCAGCTCCAGGTCTCAATTTTATCTCTTATTCTGATAATTGGGTGGAACAACATAGCCTTTGAAGACCTCTTGGTCTTATAGAGAAACCTATACGTCCTCCCCTGAATCCTACTCCAGGGGCAGGAGACACCCCTAGGTGTCTGTTCGTAATATACCATCCTCGTGAGGTAAAAGGAAAGAAGTGAGTGAATAACAAGAAGGATAAGAATTTTGACATCATCCCCTTCTAGGGTTGCCATGTTATGTTCTGCATTTATCCTTGATTTCATCTTTCCTCTTCATCAGAGCTCCTGTCCCTCGGGAGTGGAGTGAGGTGGGAACGAAAAGCATTAGTTCTTCAAGGTTGTAGAGAGGCTCTTGGTAAGCAGTGAATGCCTCTAACCGGATTCATGACTAAATTGAGGGCAGATTCAAAGTTAGCAAGAAAGAAGTGACCCTGGAGGACAGGGGGAGACATCTAGAGAACATGAATTTGAATTTGAGCAACAGATCTTTCGCAATGAACAGCTCTAGTCTCTGAATTCCCTTTGTTTCAGGGTCTGGCAAAGCTCAAGTTTGTTAATCTTTAAAACATAAGCATTAGTTTGGTATTGTTGCAGGAAGAGACAGGGCATTTTTCTCAAATAAAAAAAAAGAGAAGGAGCTCTGTTTTCTTGGTGTCTGCTTTGATTTGCCCTATTTATATGTAGCCTTCTCCTGCCTTACTTTAGCTTGGCTCCTAGGAGTGGCTAGATGGATTTATCATCCCATCTCTTTGGTAATCAAGTTGAAAGGTTTCTTCTTCATTCTGGCTCAGAGAAGCATATGAAGGCCCATATCATTTGCAGGAGACTCAGGCTGGTACCAAATCACCAACTGACCTTGTCCTGAATATTGGGTTATAGGTGATGTGTCCACAAGACATGGCAAGATGGAGAACTTCTAATGGGCTCTGATGTCAAAAGGTGCTATATTATTGGACATTATTTTTAGTATAAATAAATATAATAGTACACATCAATATAAAATCTCTCTTGAAACCATCTCTAAAGGGGTTGTCAAGGAAAACAGTTATCTACATTTTTCTGCGTTTGATGATCATTCTTTAGTCCTCATCTAAATTGACCCATCAGTAGTATCTGATTACTGTCTTCTTGGTATCCTTTTTGTACTTGAATTTGGGGACATTCCACTCATCTGGTTTCCTCCTATTTCATAGATTGTTCCTTTTCCATTTCCTTTATGGTTCCTCTGCATCTTCTCAAGTTTAAACACTCAGTATGTTTGTTAAAAATACTGCCCCAGTCACTAACCCAAGAAATTCTGATTCCATTGATCCAGGTTGGAGCCCAAGTTCTTGTTTTTTGTTATTTTGTTTTTGTTTTGTTTTTTAAAAAAAAACAATCTCCTTAGGTGATTCTTGTGAGCAGCTAGGATAGAAACTTCTGCTCTGTCTGTGGATAATACTAAAATTTGTATCTCCAGCCTGTATCTCTCCAGAATCTTCTATCCAACTGCCAACTTAAAAGCTCCACTTGGACATCTAGTAGGTGTCTTAAACTTAACTGTTCTTAATTAATTTGTTCTTAAAAACAAATTCCTAATTCCTCCACATCATTTCTGCTTCTCCCACAGTGCTCCCCCAAAAGAGTATTGTTGACTCTTTTCTTTCTTTCCATACTCAAACTATCAGCAAATCTTGTTGGCTATGTCTTTAAAATACATCCAGAATCTGACAGTCTTTTACCACCTTCACTGCTACTATCCTGGCCCAAGCCAACTTCATCTTTTACCTGGATTATTGCAGAAGCCTCCTAATTGATCTCTGTCTCTACCCTTGCCCTTATACAGTCTTTGCAATATGTAAAATAAATCATGTAATCCCTCTGTTTGACATTCTCCTATTGGCTTCTCCTCTTACTCAGAGAAAAACTCCATGACCTTAAAATAGCCCACAGAACCTATACAGTCTGCCTCTCAACACTCACCTCTCTCATCTCTTTCCACGGGGCTCTGCCTACTCTCTAAGCTGCAGTTACACTGGCTGCCCTGCCCTGATGAGCATGTTCTCATCTCAAGGCTGTGCTGCAGCCTCGGAGGCTTCAAGTGGTTAACTTGTCCAAGATCACACAGCTAGTAAGTGGCAGAGCTGGAATTCCACCCCACCTCTCACTCTAAATCCAGTGCTTTTGTTACTCTACCATGCGGCCTCTCTACTGTAAGTAGTATTCATTCAGTCACTTAAGCGCTGTTTTAGGTGCTAAGGATATTTTAGTAGGAGACAACAAGACAAAACTCTTAGCTTTGTGAAGCTCACTTTCTAATTTGGTGAGATAAGCCATAAATAAATTTCAAAACATAGTACAGTAAATCCTCACTTAACATGTCAATAGGTTCTTGGAAATTGCAACTTTAAGCAAAATGAAACCAATTTTAGCATAGGCTAATTGATGCAAACAATACTTAAGTTCCTACGGCTTATTTTCTGGTTACAAAAATGTCACCAAATTTTCAAATAAAGACTAACACACTTCTAATACTAAACATTGAAATAAATGTGGGCTATATAAACATTTAAGAAAGATTAATAAGAACAAGTGAGATAGATATTTACCCAGTTACTCTAGCTCAGGGTCACAGGTGGCTGGAGCCTGTCCTGGCAGCTCAAGGCACAAGGTGGAACCCTGTCCTGCACAGGATGCCCTTCCATGACAGGTCACACTCACACACACTCACACACTTGCTCACACTGGGACCATGTAGACACATCAATGAACCTAACGTGTACATCTTTGGTATGTGCAAGAAAAGCCAAGTACCCGGAGAAAACCCACGCAGATGTGGGGAGAATGTGCAAACTCTACAGACGGTGGCCCTGGCTGGCAAGCAACTTTTTTTTCCTGTCATCAATGTTATAATGAAACAATGTTATTCAAGGACCTGCTTTATGTCAGAGGGTGTGACATGCTGGGGAGAAAAATAAAGCAAGGCAGGAGAGATAGGAAACACAGGGCAGAGGTTGCTATTTTATTAACCTACTGGTGGTCAGGGTGGCCTCACAGTAAGGTGATGTTGAGCAGAGACCTGGACAGAGACGGAAGTGTAGGGAGAAGCCACAGGGACAGAGAAGGGGAAAGACTCAAGTTAGAGGAAAGCCAAAGAAATTCATATTTCCTTTCTACTTAAGGTATTTTCAATGTAAGTATTAACATACTGAAATATTTCTAAACTGCCCTGGCTCACCTGCATTTTAAATATTTTTGGAAGAGGTGTGAACAGATTGCTCTTGGCCAGATACGCCTGTGACTGGACAGCTGGTAGGGAGTCGCACATGCAACGGAAGCAAAGGCCCTCTGGCCCATAGCAGCGTTTATCTCTGGTGGCTGAGGATGTGGGCTCTAGAGTTAGACCACATGCATGAAAAGCTCAGCTATACCATGGGCACTCTTTGTACACCTAGGGCAATTTACTCCTCTGTTCTAAGCCCCAGCTCCCAAATCTGTATCGTTGGGGTGATCACAGCTGTTTGATTTTCATCCTGTGTACATCTGTGCTTTGTGCGTTCTGATTAGTTGGCCATATTAATTGTTATTTTCAGTATCATCCTTAGGTTAGAGTTTTTTCCTCCTGGGAGTCATTGTAATAACTATGTGAGGTAAGTACTCATTGTATTTGTTATTATTATATTTGTCATTATTATCATAGTTTAAATCAGGGCTCAGCAAACTGTGGCCTGTAGGTTGAACCCAAGCCCCCTTCTATCTTTATAATCTTTGTAGGTAAAGTTTTATTGGCACACAGCCATGCTCATTCATTTCCGTATTGTCTGTGGCTGCTTTCACACCACAAAGGCAGAGTTCATTAGTGGAGATGAACCGGCCCTTTACAGAACAAGTTTGATGTCTCCTGTACTAAATGGAGATTGAGTCCTACTTAGCTTTATCACAATGTAGTCTAGACAGCTTTACTCTGTAGCGGAGCGTTAGCATTTTCAAATAATTCTTTGTAACCAAAAAAGGAGTTGTAGTTTGCCAAACTTTTCAGCACAATCTGCTAGGGATGAACTTGGAAGTGATGAAACCTCACTTCCCTCCACCCCACGTGTTGAGGATGAGGGTTCCCAGTTAGTTCTGGGCTCAAATTTCCAGAAACAAAAAGCCACATTGGCCATGAGACATTCATGTATACATTGAGATACATTAGTGTCACTTTCTGTTTCCCCGCCTTGCCCTCTAGTCTCCCATCCTGGTGGCAGTCTCTACCTTGCAGTGTTAGGTTAAGGCAGGGGATAGAAGAACATTTCCAGGGAAGGCACAGGGAGAAGATATTTTCTCTGCCAGTCTGAGTGGGGGTCAGGGTCACGTTTACTCTTCACAGAACCTGGAACCTTCAAAAAACATTTTGAACCTTAGTTTTGATTTTGCTTCTTTAGAATCAGTAAGTACTTCAGGAATTTTAGTATTTTAAAAAAGATTTAATTTTTTTTTTTTTTTTTTTTTTTTTTTTTTTTTTTTAGAGACAGGGTTTAGCTTTGTCACCCAGGCTAGATAGAGTGCAGTGGCATGATCATAGCTCACTGCACCCTCAAACTCCTGGCCTCAAGTGATCGTCCTGCCTCAGCCTCCCAAGTAGCTGGGACTACAGGCACATATCACCATAGTTGGCTAATTTTAAATTTTTTTGATAGAGACGGGTCTTACTATGTTGCCTAGGTTAGTCTTGAACTCCTGGCCTCAAGGAATCCTCTAGCTTCGACCTCCCAGAATGCTGGGATTATAGGCATAAACCACTGCACCTGGCCTTTTTTTTTTTTTTTTTAAGTGAACAAAGTTTCAAGTCCTTGAAGAAATCAGGCTAAGCCGCACCCCCCACCCCCCAAATCAGGGAGTGGTCATAAAACAGTAGAGGTCAAAAATAAAAAAAAACCCAAAAAAACCCCAGAGGTTCATGTATTCCTTTCCATTCTTTTTAATTTGATTTTATCCTTATGGGAATTTGTGTCTCTGGGAAAGCTGAGAGTATATTTGATTTCTGAGTGACTGTCTCATTTTACTTCAGAAACACAGCAGGGTAAGAGGGAATTGAGTCAATAATGTGCTTAATCAATTAATTCCAAGAGAATACCTACTATGCACAAAGCATGTGTTCATCTAGATATTTTATATGTGCCCAAAGAGTTTTCAAACCTACATGCAAAGCTGTATTGACACTACGTCCATAATTCAGCTTTTCAAAAATCATGACTTCAATGTTTTCAAAAGAAAACTCTGGAATATTTCCTAATTAATATTTATTTGGTTTTAAGAGAAGATCAAATATATTTTCCTTTTATTTAGAATGTATTTAACTAAACACTTTCGTCCTTAGTTGTAAAAATCTTGTGATCTTGGTTTTCTAGGAAAGATCTGATTGGAAATCAATTGTTTCTTATAGAACATCAATTGTTTCACAGAAGTTGAGAGAGAGAGAGAGAGTCAGGGGTGTAGTGAGAACTCCTCTCACAATGGTGGAAGTGGTATGGGTTGTGCCTTTGCCTAGATCAGAGGACAAGCTGGGTCCCGGCAGTTGACCTGCTGCACGAGGCCTGTGATGGGCTCAGTGGCCCAGAGAATCTCTGGAAGCCTTTGGCTCCCTCTGCAGAGGCAACGCAGGATGACTTCCCAGTCTTGAGGGACCCTGAGTGTCTTCAGCCAAGTGGTGCCTCCTTGTCTCCCTTCCAAAATACGGTTATCTCTTCTCACCCCAGCTTTATCCTTGCTAAGAAAAATTCACTTGTCTTGTTGGAAGGAGAAAGGAGGCCTAAGACACAGGTGTGTTTTTGCAGGGGTGTACACTGGACTGCACTGTGCCTATTTTCTGGTTGTGTCACGGGCTCTGCACCTTCTCTCTGCTGCTTCATTCCTTCTGGTGAAACTGGCTCCCAGCAGAGTGTCCAACTTCCTCCTGTCAAAACTAGCCCTGGAGAGAAGGCTTGGTAAAGTCATTCATGCAGCGGTAACAATGACTAATATTAACCTGTGAGAGCATTTGCATTTTATCCTAGGAGGACCTCATTAAAAGGTGAAACTCCAGTATAAACTTTCAGGTTTCAGATAGTAGATAGGGGAGTCATCCAAGGGCAGCTGAGCTCCCTCTGCACCATTAAAATAACAATCTTCAAAGGCTGCAGTTTATTGCAGTTAATCTCAAATATGAGATTGTATGTGAATATATGAATATAATTTAACATAATTTTAAGAAGAAGGAAAAAAAGCTGTTACCATCTAAACTGGCTTATTCCAGCTTTTTTTTGAAAGCTCGGAATTTAGAGAGTCAAATAGCAGAGCCAAAGGAGGTAGTTATCTTTTAGCCTTTCAGAAGATTTCAATCTCTTTAGGCTTTCCTCCAAGGATGTCTGAACAGGACATTAAGTGGTTGAAACGCCAAAGTTTCAATGTTGCATAACTGTAATCAGTCCTATGCATTAATTTTGGGGAAAGACTAAATTATGAAAAGTTTCATATTAAGGCAAGTAGCTCTATGGGGTTTTTTTCTTTTTCTTTTTCTTTTGTGGGGAGATGGAAGATTTTGTTTTAATGTGTTTTTTTTTTTTGTTGTTTGTTTGTGTTTTAAACTATGGATGGAGAAAAAGAAAATGCTTTGCTGGCACACAGCAAACTTTCCCATAAAACTCTCTTTGGCCACGGACTAAGTACAACACACATGGTGCCAAGAGGGGTTTTATGCCTTCCTCTTTTTTTTTTCTCCTGCAAGGAAAAAAATGAGCACAGAATCAAAATAAAGCTAGAATGAAAACCATATTTCCATCTCATCAGTTGTGCTTCTATTCTGCCTCTTAATAATCACTTCAAGGGTTTGTTTTTTTGAAAAAGAAATCAAATAACCAAACTACCATCTTTTTCCTACACTTCCAGAAGAGAAAATTAACAGAGTAGTCTGTGAGCTGAGCTGCCACTGCTATGTTGGTCGGGCATGTTTATAAACCTCATAACACAGCCAGTAGCTCCCAGACAGCCTCCTGTGAGCCACAGTGGTTGAAACAGTCCTTCTGAAGACATGGACACTGCCCTGTCCCAGCAGGCTCTTGATGACTGAGTACTGATTACTTAAAGAGCAGGTCGATCCTGATTGGCTGTCAGCCCCAGCTCCAGTCTTTAAAGCCCAGGACGCAAACTGTTTCTACCTCTAAGACAGCAATCCATTCTGTTGATTGGGACTATCTCCTGCCCAGACAAATCAGAAGAAATAGTGAGGACACGTTTTTTTTCCTACCAAGGGTATCTGACCCACGAAGGTGGAATTCAGGAAAGTAAACAAAACTTTCTCAGAATTCACATTTTTCTAATTTTAACCAAGACTGATTCTCTCCAGCCCCTCCCTGAATCTCAACTTCCTACTCTAGAAAATGAGGAGGATTTTCAATTAGTTTATAGAAAGATATTTATGTTCATGTAGTCTCACATTCTCTATATTGTGAGTATAAACATTACATTCAAACTTCATGGGGATTTGGGGAAAATTCCTAAGCATAAAAATAGTGGGCAAGGGGAAGATCACCAAATAAACTATCAATAGATTTCACTTTGTAAAAATTTAATACTTCTTTATGACAAGAGAAACTATAAATAAAATCAAAAATTAAATGACTAATGGGAAAATACTTATAACACAAATAACAGAAAAAGATTAATATGCTTACCAATAAGGAATTCTTACATAGCAATAAGAAAAAAAATTACTACTATCCCATCATAAAAGTGGGCAAACAAGGCAATCTTGAAGAACAAACTGAAGAATTTATACTACGAAATATAGTAATGAAGACACTATAATATTGGCACAAACCAATCGATCATCAGAACAGAATGGAGAATCCAGAAACAGAACCATATATACATGGTCACCTGATTCATGACAAAGGCAATAAATATTGTAGGGTAGAGGGTAAAAGAAGATCTTTCTGTTAAATGGTGCTGGGTGAATTGACTATCTGCATGGAAAACAACATATCTGGACCCCTACCTCAACTCCGTACACGAAAATCAATTCCAAATGGATTACAGATCTAAGTGTGAAAGAGTAAAAGATAAAACTTTTATAGGGAAACATAGAAAAGCATCTTTATGATCTTGGAATTGGCTAAGATTATTTAAACAGGCTCAAAATCACTTACCATTAAAGGAAAAAATTAATGACCATATTAAAATAAAAAACTTTTAATTCAAAGATACCAGTGAAAAAGGGAACCGCAGAGCGAGAAAAAATATTCACATACATATTTCCAACTTACTAGATAAAAATGGACGAAGATTTCAATAGATACTTCACAAAGGAGTATATCTAAATGGGCAATAACCATATGAAAAGGTGCTCAGTATTAGTTATCAGGAAATTTCAAATTAAAACCACAATGAGACACCTTTACACATCCACCAGAATGGCTAAAATTAAGACTAACAATACCAAATATTGACAAGGCTATGAAGCAAGTATAACTCTCATGCAATGCTGAAGGGTATAAATTGATATGACCATTTTGGAAAAATGTTTGATGGTATCTATTCAAACTAAATATGTATATATATATATATATATATATCTAGCAATTCTGCTCCTAAGTAACTACCTGACAGAAATGTGTACATGTATTTTCCAAAGGACATATCATAGCAACACTACTCATAATAGCATCAAATGGGAAATCACCTAAATGCTCATCAATGGATAGATGAATTGTGGTATACTCACACAACAGGATTCTACCAGCAAAGGAGGAGAAGAGACAATCTACAACTATATGCAACAACATGAATGATCTCACAAATGTATTATTGTGGGAAAGAAGCCAGACACAAAAGAGTACATACCTTGTGATTCCACTTACATTAATTACAAAAGCATGTGAAAATCACCTTTTTTTGTTATGTTGGTGAGGGTGGGTGTAAATGTCTTGGCAAAATAGCAGAATGGGTCAAAAGTCTTAAAAAATTTCATGCCCTGAACTCCTTGCTAAGGAAAGAATCACAAATGCCGATGTACATTTATACTAAAATGTATTCATGCTAGAATTCTTGTAATAATAAAAAATTGGAAACTGATACATATCTATAATAGAGAAGTGGTTAAATAAACTTTGGTACATCTGCACTGATGAACTATTAAACAGCCACTAAATATCACATTTTTGAAGAATATTTAATAGCACTCTATAGTCATATTTAATATAGATAGAAAATTATTTAAATAATGCAGAATAGAAAATTATTTAAATAATTCAGTCCCAATTTTATCATATATATGCTCACATAATTCATCCATCTATCTATCCATTCAAACATACATGCATAGATACATAAAATAAGGAAGGAAACATACCACCAGATCAAAACTGCTCATTTCTGTGAAGGGGAATTACAGAGCATTTACATTGTCTTCTTTTTCCACATTAGTCCCTAGGGCTAACTCAAAGGTTCTGCCACAGCCTTGAGCCTATCATTGAACAGGACTCAATATCTCTTTCATTTCTCAGGGGGATTCTATTAGCATTAAATGTTGCTTTTTACTGAGGATTTCGTAGGAAAGACAGACAAGAGTTTTACACTGTACAATCCACAGCACTTCATATATTTCCTTCAGTTGCGCCTCATCTGTTAATTCTTTCAAGACACAAGCCAAATGAGATCTCCCTTTTGTTGTCTTTCTCCTGGGCAGCACTTTGACAGGTTAGTTTCTGGCTTCCTCAATTCCAGACCTCCCCTCCTCTAGGCCTCAAAATTGCTCTCCCTTTCTTAACAGAGAACAACAATTCATTTCTCCAGATGTGCATACATCTATCACCCCACTTGGTAAAAACAAAAATTCTTATCATAAGCATTTTTCAAATTTTCCATAAGTTCATATTACTTTAGGAATCAGAAAATTCTGGCCGGGCATGGTGCTCACGACTGTAATCCCAGCACTCTGGGAGGACAAGGTGGGAGGATCACTTGAGCTCAGGAGTTCCAGACCAGCCTGAGCAAGAGTGAGACCCCGACTCCACTAAAAATAAATAAATAAAAAAAAAATAGCTGGGCATGGTGGCACAAGCCTGTAGTCCTAGCTACTCAGGAGGCTGAGCCAGTAGGATTGGATTGCTTGAGCCCAGGAGTTTGAGGTTGCTGTGAGCTGGGCCAACACCACCACACTCCAGCCCAGGTGACAGAGCTAGACTCTGTCTCAAAAAAAAAAAAAAAAAAAATCAGAAAATTCTGAACACTTATAGCAACACAGTAGGGGGGAAATTTTTCTCTAGGCAGCATCAGTATTAATGAAAGCATGTAATTTGCAGGACCAAGTTCAACTGGTTAAAATTAAGGTCAGGGCCAGAAATTCCTCAACCTGAAAAAAAACATGCATATCAAGTAAAGATTTATCTGATATTTTGAATTTTGTGTGTAGCACCTCCCCTTGGTGAGAGCAGAGACTGAAAAATTACTTGTATTACTATTAACCTTACGTAGCATTGATCAATAACCAGATGAAACAGTCAATTCTGATCTCTGAGAAAACAGTGGCATGAGCAAACATAAGACATAGGTGGTTGGAAACTAATTCTTGCCTGGTTTTATAATTTTTATCAGTAGCATAATTATCTTCCTGAAGTTATTTTGAACTAATGCAGGATGAGATTGTACCCCATCCATCCACCCACTTGGGAAACACATGTGTCCTTCCCATGTGCCAGGCACTGTTGTAGGGGACGGGGTGCCTCAGTAAACAAGATACACAAGGCCCTTCATTTATGGAGTATATGGGGAAGAGAACGTGTAGCAGAGGGGACTTTTTTTTGAAATACTGTCAGATGTATTTTTGTATTTTCTAAATCTTGCTGCCATGGGACTTCCCACCCACTGCAACAGTGAGTTTCAGAGCTTCAGGAGAAGAAGATACTTGCTTCCCCCCCCTAAGTTATTACTCAGCTTTATTTCTCCCAGCAAGAAAATTATTATAAAACCCTGGTGTCATTAAAAAAAAACAACAACAAACTTTCTAAATCACTTTACACATCAGTGACAAAGCCTGAAGGACTCACACACACCGTACTATTTCTTCCATAAAGCAAAGGATACCTCTATTTGAACCTTGCCGCCCTTGAGTAAGGAGCCCAGAGAGCATCAGTGCCAGCATTTTGGGAGGTGGTGCGGGGGCCAGCAGAGGGGATGGGTGCTTCAGCAGACTGGAGATAAAAGCCCAGCAGATGGGGATACTAGGACCAAGAGCAGGCGGTTGGGATGGAGCTTCACTTATGGGTGCTAGCATATCAGCCACAACTGTCAGATGGGACTAGCTTTCTCCTGGCCATCTCCAGTCCAGAAAACTGTCTGGTCTAGTCACTCTACAACCAAGACCAGCAAGGAGCCAAAGGACATCATATGGATCCCAGTAATTCCTCCACAGCCATGTGGTCTTATGAGTTAGACCCCTGCTCTGCGTGCTCATTTGCCATATTTGAAGGGAGCAGGGGGAAAAGGAGAAGAAATCTGAAATACTGAACGTTTTATCCCCCAAAAGACTTAACATTTACCAAAAGAACCCTGGTTAGGAGAGGCTTGGTCCTAAAGACTACCCCTTCTCGACTTGGAAAAGTGGGCTTGATTACATGCATTGTGCTCCTCATGCCCCTTTGTCACCTTTCCTAGGATATGCCTATATGTCCTAATCTCTTCTACTTCCACTCGACCTCCATTCTCAAGCAAAATTCTCATTTTCTCTTTGCCCTGATCTCAGTTAATAGTCCAAAGGAAAAACAGCCATCAAATTAATCTGAAATATTATGAATTCCAGTAAGAAATTAAAAGTTAGGCCAGGTATGGTGGCTCATTCCTGTAATGCTAGCACTCTGGGAGGCTGAGGTGGGAGGATATCGCTTGAGTCCAGGAGTTTAAGACCAGCCTGAGCAAGAGTGAGACCCTGTCTCTATGAAAAATAGAGGAAAAAAAATAGCTGGGCATGGTGGCGCATGTCTGTAATCTTAGCTACACAGGAGGCTGAGGCAGGAGGATCACTGGAGCCCAGGAATTTGAGGTTGCTGTGAGCTACGATGACACCACTGCACTCTAGCCAGGGTGACAGAGGGAGAGTCTGTCTCAAAAAAAAAAAAAAAAACAAACCAAAAAACAAAGTTACACATGTACATAAAGACTGGATAATGGTTAAAACCTAGCTGGGGCAAATCTAAAAATCATGAGAATAAAAAGAAGAATTAACAGAAATTAAAAATTTAAAGGACCCCCATGATGGAAGTGTTTCAAAACTAGATTGTGGTGATGGTTTTACACTATCTGAATTAATTAAAAATCATCTAATTCTGTGCTGTTCAAGACTAGCCACATGTGGCTATTTAGATTAAAGTTTAGTTTTTAATTAAAAAAAAATTTTTTTTGGAGAGGAAGTCTTGCTCTGTCACCCAGACTGGAGTGCAGTGACATGACCATGGCTCACTGCAGCCTTGAACTTCTGGGCTCTAGTGATCCTCCCACCTCAGCCTCCCAATTAGTTGAGACTTACAGACATGTGCCATCATGCCAGGCTGAATCTAATTTTATTAAAATTATATTAATACAAAGCCACAGTAATGAAAACAGTATGCTATTTGGCAAAAGAATATACTATATAGATCAGTGGAATAGAATTGAGTGTCCAGAAATAAACTCATAAATCTATAGTTAATTGATTTTCAACAAAGGTGCCAAGACCATTCAGTGGAAAAACAATAGTCTCTTCAACTAATCGTGCTGAAACAATTGGATAGACACATGCAAAAGAATAAAGTTGGACCCTTACATAACATCATATACAAAATGAATTCAAAATGGATCAAAGACCTGAATGTAAGAGCTAACTCTATAAAACCCTTATAAGAAAACATAGGTGTAAAATCTTCATGACCTTTGATTTGGCAATGGAGTTTTAAATATGGCACCTAAAGCATGAGCAACAAAAGAAAAAAAATGGATAAATCAGGCATCATAAAATTTAAAAACTTTTGTGGGGGTGGGGCTGGGCATGGTGGCTTCTGCCTGTAATCCTAGCACTTTGGGAGGCTGAGGCAGGAGAATCACTTGAGGCCAGGAGTTCAAGACCAGCCTGGGCAACATAGCGAGACTTTGTCTCTACAAGAAAAAAAAAATATTACAGGTGTGATAGCACATGCCCATAGTTTCAACTATTCAGGAGGCTGAGGGAGGAGGATCACTTGAACTCAGGAGTTTGAGGTTGCAGTGAGCTATGATTGAGCCATTGCACTCCAGCCTGTGACAGAATGAGACTGTCTCAAAGAAAACAAAAAACAAAAACCAAATTTTATTCATGAAAGGACACCGTCCAGAGTGAAAAGACAACAAACAGAATGGGAAAAAATATTTGCAAATCATATATCTGATAAGGGTCTAATATTTAGAATATATAAGAACTCTAACAATTTAGCAACAAAAAGACAAACAACCAAATTCCAAAATGGGCAAAGGACCAAACAGTCATTTCTCCAAAGAAGATACACAAATGGCTAACAAGCACATGAAAGGTGCTCAACATTGTTAGTCAACAGGGAAATGCAAATCAGAACTAGAATGATATTTTCAAACAAGGTCACATTAAAAAAAACACACAAACAGAACCACAATGAGATACTACTTCACACCAACTAGGATGGCTATAATTTTTTTTTAAAAAGTTGATTTAAAAAATAAAAGAAAGAGAGATGAGAGACAAGCAAGAAACAACTATTTTGAAATAGGCAAAGAGTGGATGTTTATAATAAAGACTTGTTTTTCTTTCTAAGTGGTGTTAATAGCATTCCCCACAGATGGAGGCGGGAATGGAGCAGAATTCCACAGATGGAGCAGAATGCCACATGACAATCTGGACATATGACACCCTCACATCTCTGAACACTCAGGGGGTTGCACTCCAAAGGACCACTTTCCCCTGTGACGATTGGGCCTGACTCCTTTGTTCCATAAACACATATCACCTCTTCCCTCCTTCAAATAGCATTATCCATCATTCCCTTTGAAGATTGGAAATTTAGCTCCTTCATTGAAAAATACCCAGTTGAGACAGTGTGAGAGAGTCTCCAGATTCAGTAGTCAGATCCTGGGAAGATTGATAACAGCAGAATGTGCATGGGGGTTAAGGAAGAGAAATCAGAGAACACAGTAGGTACTTAATAAATGCTGAGATGTAGCCAAGGCATCTGGGATATGATTTCAACATGTCCAGTTCCACCCTGGCCCCTTAATTGGAACTGACTACCTACTAGAGCAGGGACTAGGAACTTAGGGTCTCATATCAGGTTCCTGTGGCTATGGAGACCCTTTTCAGGCAAGCCACTCCAGCCTGGGCATACCAACTGGTCTCTGGCTTTCTCTCCCTGTTATCACCCAAGAAAATAGAATGTGTCACTCCCATGATTCTCCCCAATCTTGGTGGGGCACTTCCCATCCCCAGCCTCTTCTTCACCTTGGGACAGAGGAATCAGAAACAAAGTGATACATTTACTGGGTTGAAGAATGCTAGAGTTCCAAGGGACAATAGATGTCATCTAGCTAAACCAACCTCATTTACGGTGCGCTGACTTGCTCACAGTCACATAGCAATCCCAATGTAATATAGCACCTGGGTACCACGGTGGGCCTTTTCTTTTCTTTCCGCCTTTCCCATGACCTTTCTGACCAGTCATATACTATTATCGTTCCAAATTCCCTCAAAAAACAGTATTTTAATTGCTGTTACTACTCTTCTTTCTGCCGTCACTTACTTTGGGGCTCCCTGTTGCATTCAGGACCACGCATTCCTGCAGCGCATGTTACCAACAGGCAGAAGAGGTGGCTGACGATGTGAAATGATTTCCTGAGTTCTAGAAAGATTTCTACCACTCTTTCTCTGAAAACATTTCCTCTGCCAGAGGCTAAGTTCTAGAATCTTTTCAAAATTTTTAAATTGTAGATTTATTAAGATATAATTCACATACCATAACTTTAAAGTGTAGGGTTCAAGGATTTTGATATATTCACAGACTTGGGCAACCATGACTACAGTCAATTTTAGGACACTTTTATCACCCCAAAAAGAAACCTCATACCCATCAGTAGCCATTCCCCATTTCTCTTCAACCATCTCAATCGTAGGCAATCAGTGATCTACTTTCTCTCTCTATGGATGTGCCTATTCTGGTTATTTCACTTAAGTGGATTCATACAACATACGGTTCTTTGTGACTGGCTTCTTTCACTTAGTGTAATGTTATTAAGGTTTATCCCTGCCGTAGTGTGTATCAGCACTTCATTCTTCTTCTGTACGGCTGAATTATATTCCATTGTATGACTATGGCACATTTTACTTATTCATTCATCAATTGATGAACATTTGAGTTGTTTCCACTTTTTACCTATTATGAGTAATGAGAACACTCACGTGCAAGCTTTTGTATGGACATACGTTTTCGTTTCTCTTGGAAGGAGCGAAAATGCTAGGTCACTTGGCAACTCTGTTTAACATTTTGAGGAACCATCACATTGTTTTCCAACATCGTTATACCATTTTTCAGTCCCACTAGTAGTTTATAAGGGTTCCAATTTCTCCACATTCTTACCAAAATTTATTTTCCATTGTTTTTATAGCCATCCCAGTGGTGTCTCATCGTGGTTTTAATTTGCATTTTGCTAATGACTAATGATGTTGAACATCTTTTCATGTGTTTATTGAACATTTTTATATATTTCTTGGAGAAATATATTTTCAGATCCTTTGACCATTTTTCACTGGATTGTTTTTTTTTTTATTACTGAGTAGCAGGAGTTCTTTATATATCCTAGATACAAGTCCCCTATCAGATATATGATTTGCAGTTTTCTTTTCATTTTGTGTCTTTTTACTTTCTTGACGGTATCCTTTGTAGCAAAAAGATTTTTACTTCTGATGATGCCTGATTTATTTATTTTTTGCTTTTGTTGTCATGTGCAAGAAACCTTTGACATATCCAAGGTCAAGAGAATTTAAACCTACGTTTTCTCCTAAGAGTTTTATGATTTAAGCTCTTAACATTTAGGTCTTTGATCTATTTTGAGTTCATTTGTGACTTCTATAGGGGTCCAACCTCATTCTTTTGGGTATCCAGTTGTCCTAGCACCATTTGTTGAAGAGACTGCTTTTCCCCATTGAATTATTAATATCTGGTACTCTCCAACCATTTAAAAAGACAGAATAACATAAAAATCCCATATTTTCAGAGTTGGAAGGGACCTTGAAATCTACACTGGTCAGGCTTCTTAGTAGCAGATAGCAGAATGCATTCTAATTATTTTAATTGGGAAAAAATTTATAAAGTGTTGGAAGGAAGAGAGGCAGAGGCTCAGCTCCAGAGGTTCTCAAACTTGGCTACACATTGGAATCACTTGGGAGCTAATGCTCACACTATACCCCATACCATAAATTAGATTGCCTGCAATAGAATCCAATAGGTTAATTAATCTCCTCAGGTGATTCCAATGCATAGCCAATATTAAGAATCAGTACTCTAGATTGAGCTCTTAGGAATAACATCTAGAACCACACTGCTGGGATTGGCGAGGGAGCTGCTCTGCAAACTCCCTCGAGGCCTGGCAAGGGAGCTGCTCTGCAAACCACAGCCACTTCTGCCAACTCCAGAAACATACTGCCTCTGCAGTTACCTATGCTAGCAAAAACTGTATGCCCAGTGACCAGGCCATTTCTTTAGGTAGCTCTTTCTGAATCAAGGTTTTACATGGGTGCATCTGGATGGTAGAACCTGTCCCATGCCCACATCCTAGTGGCAAAGAAGCCTGGGAAAATAGTTCATTTGGATTTTTCAATGGGAAGGTAAGATTCACAATGTGAAGAACTATTAAAATGTTAAAACTTTTTTGGAGCAGCCAAGAAAGGTAAGGTCCATTGGTTGGTTACAAATCTGGATGTGCATCAGAGTTACCTGGGGAATTTTGCAATAATAGAGACTTCCAGGGCACACCCTGGGAGAGGCTGATTCAGTAGGTCTGGGTGGGTTCTGGATTCTGCAGGTTTGGACCTCTTGGGAGTCCGGTCTCCCACTTTTAATGTACATTCTGCCAAACAGAAGCCTTTCACTTCCAATAAGAGATAAAGCTTTCTCTGCACATATCTCCAGAGAAGCAACAGTGACAGATTCATATTAAAGCATAAATGGTCAATAGAACCTTTGGCCAGGATCCTGAAAACAGGAATGGCACAGAAGGAGGGTGGGGAGAGGGGTCTAGACTAGTGAGTGTTAGGAATATGGTCTTTCTTTCTTTTTTTTTTTTTTTTTGAGACAGAGTCTCACTCTGTTGCCTGGGCTAGAGTGCCGTGGCATCAGCATAGCTCACAGCAACCTCAAATTCCTGGGCTCAAGCGATCCTTCTGCCTCAGCCTCCCGAGTAGCTGGGACTACAGGCATGCGCCACCATGCCTGGCTAATTTTTTTTTCCCTATATATATTTAGTTGGCCAATTAATTTCTTTCTATTATTAGTAGAGACGGGGTCTCGCTCTTGCTCAGGCTGGTTTTGAACTCCTGACCTTGAGCGATCCTCCTGCCTCGGCCTCCCAGAGTGCTAGGATTACAGGCATGAGCCACCGCGCCCGGCCTAATATGGTCTTTCTTGATCCTCTGAAATGGCCACTATCCACCCTTGATAGAACTATATAGTTCGAAAAGTCATTTTCAACATTTGAATATATTCAGCAAATAGAAACAATCCCTTATATTTTCATAATAAAAACAACTGCAAATAGAGCTAGATAAACTCTTCCAGGCTGGTGGCAGTGTACAGAAGGTAGTGATTTCTAAGTTGAGTATCTGTAGAGGCCATCAGAATCTCTGTGGGAGTATGTGTATGAGATTTTTGTATTTATCTGAATAAGGCATGTGTTCAAAAACGTTGGATAGCGCTGCCCTAAACCAACTGGTTCTTCCTTTCTGGGGAAGAGAGGATGAGAATTCAAAGCAAAGCAGGCAGAGGGAGTCCTCTGATAGCTGCTCCTCCAACAGCTGCCCCTTGTGCCCAGCAGACAAAGTGCTTTCTCCAAAAGATTATAATTTTAAAGCACTCCCCGGAGTCTTCAACATACAACTTTTAAAAATTACTTGGAGCCACTCGGCTGTAGCCCAGGTGACCATCGCCTCTTATTTAATGTGCTGTATATGCACCATGTCCTGGGTCAGGCTTACTTCAAATCACACCTTCCCGGAAAGCTCCTTCCTTTTTATCAACAGCTTGATTTACGACCAGCAAAAATCCATAGCCCTCTGTGACCCTTCTAAAAAGCTTGCCTTTCACGCTGTGTCCTCTTCGGAGGGGGAAAAAACGCCCCACCCTCATTTCTTACATCAATGCTTTGGCTAGAAATACTACCTGGACCACTGGTTTATTTGAGAGAGACTTGCGTTCAGGGGGAGAGACCCCCAAGACAGAGCTAATCTCACAATGCAGCTGAGAGCAATATGTAACAGCTTGTTCTCTGCAGAGAAAACAAGAATAGGAATTTGTACACATTCACGAAGGCAGCTTAGGCTGGCAAACAGTGTGTTCTGAACCTTACTGGTTCTCATAACCTCTCTCCATATGTTTTCATAACCTCACAACTGTTACCTCATGAGAGTGTGGGGCGGTGGAGGGGGGACATTAACCAAAGAAATACATCAGTTAGGTACTTAATTTGCGGAAAAAATGATCCCTACCAATATGATAGGTCCTTGGCAACACCTATTAATCCAACTGAATCTTTTAAGAATAAAAACGGTGTTACGTACGGTGTGATGTTTCCTCTTGTTTGTCTCACTATGTGTCAGGCAGCTAGCCGGAAATCATAATAGAAAGGCATCCAATAAAACACAATCTCCTCTGCCACTCATAGCTGCTTAGTAAAGTCACATTATCCAAAAAAATAAAATGTTAATTGCAGAATTGGGGTGCAGAAGGGCTTTCTTGATGAATTGACTTTTGATTGCTTGGGATTAAATAGAGAATTTGAATGGATACCTCTTGAGCTGCAAGTACCATGTTGCAATGGAAAGCCAGCTTACTGTAGCAGTAGGACAAAAAGGAGGAGAAGCTGCAGCTGTCTGCATCCTCCCAACTGTTGCTGTGACAGCTAGCAGGCTTAGGCTCCTCGTGGTAGATTCCTGTTCCCTCAGAAACAGAAGAAAGCTGCCACCTCTGGATACACTTAAAACGGCAGTAGAGCACCTATTAGGTATAGAACTGCAAGCACAGCAATACAGGAGATCCTGAAAAAGTCAGGAAAGATTGACTGACAAAGACCAAAATGAATGGAAACGTTCATGTTGAGAAGGATGAGGTGACGTAGACATTTTCATAGAGTGCTAGTGGGAGTACAAATTATTATGGTCTTTCTGGAGAGCACTTAAGCAGTTGTATCAAAATTTTAAATGTTGCATTTCCTTTGACCCAGAAATTTCACTTCTAGGAATTTCTTGAACAAATAAGCAAAAGATATATGCTCAAGGATGTTCATACTGGCATCTTTATAGTAGGGAACTAAGGAGAGAATTGTTAAGTCAATTATAGTGCATCCATTCAAAGGCATGCTATGTAACCATTATAAAAGATATCTGGAAAGATGTACAGAAAATCTTTATCAGAAGTTTTCTTCTGTATGGCAAAATTCCAGGGTTTTTTTAAATAAAGGAGAAAGAAGCAAATTCAGGAAGAACTCCTTACCCTTCAGTCATTGCAAAATACAGTTATTTTCCCTTTTTAATATTAGGGCTACACCTGTTAGCCACACATCACTAGGGATTAAGACAGGTATTTGTTGCAATTTTCCCATTTAGAGGAGAAGCCTTGAGTAATTAACTCTCAATCCTTGGAGTCAAAAGATCGTTAGAGAGTTTCTCTAAGGGAAAACTTTTGAGGGATTGTGTGTTTAATAAAGCCTTAGAGTGCTTTGCTAGCTATGGATGTATTAAGATTTATTTATGGAATAAATGTACATGCAATGAAGTAAATGCTTTGTAGGGCTAGAAGGGACAAAAGAAACCATTGAAACTCTCATTCTATCAATGGGGTCCTCAGAGTTGCCAACTAGAGACTTGCACAGGTGTATACAGTGAGTAGGTGGCAGAGCCAGAGCTGGAGTCCAGGGCCCCTGACCAGCGCACTCAACACTAAGGTCTGTTGTGACTTCACCGTATCAACGGGAGCTGTGAGGGGTCAGATCCTTTCTGCCTCTAGGCCCCCAAGTCCAGTAAGGGCCACTTGTATGCAATTGCTACTTATTGGCAGGACACTGTTTAAAGCTGTGGTTTAACTTAGACTGCAAATAATGACAAAGTTTCATTTATGGGTGCCCAGTAAACATTTGGTGTTAATCAGGATGAGGATGCTGTTTCTTTTGCTCTGGGAAGGGACACACTGAGTGTCCCCTATACCTCATCCAGGTCCTCTGTGACTGCAGCCACTAAAAGTCAGGGTTGGGCTGTGGATGGCAGCTGATGAAGTGTAGTTTTCTTTCTTCCTGAAGGACCCATCCCTAGCAAAGTCCTGGAGAACGTGGTTTTAGACTCCTGTAGTATTCCTTTCCAGTATTCCTCTTCTCCACCTGCTGCTTTTCCTTCTCCCTACCTCTTTCTCTTTCCAAGTTTACCAAAATCTCCCAGGCACCTATCTATCCTGTGTCCTTCCTCAAGGACCATAAATGGCATTAAATAAATCTATAGCTCTCAAGCCATATTAAAAAGTGTTTCATTATGTAAAATTTCAAACGTACACAAAAGTAGGAATAACGCCCATGTCATTATTACTTTAGCCCCATCAATTGCCAACATTTTGCCAATTTTGTTTCAATTATTCCCTCTTTGAACTCTTTTTTTAGTATTAATATTTTAAGCACATCCCAGACATGATACTATTTCACTCAAAATTTAGAATGAATCCCTTACTGGGAAGGGTTTTTGAAAACACAAGCCCTGTGTCATTAGTACACAAACAAATTAGCCATAATTTTTAAATATCTTCTAACACTTGATTCATGTTCAGGGTTCCCAGTTGCTTAAAAAATGTAATTTTAATAATTGCTTTGATTGACTCAGAAACAAAACAAGGTCTATACATTGCATCTGGTTAGTATGTTTACCAAGTCTTTTAAAAATATCTACCTATTTATTTTTATTGAGGTGAAATTCACATAACATAAAATTAGCCATTTTAAATTGAACAATTCAGTGGCATTTAGTGCAGTCACAAGTTGTACAACCACCACCTCTGTCTAGTTCTAAAACATTTTCATCATACCAAATGGAAACCCCAGACCCCATTCAGTAAACAGTTTCTTTTCATTCCTCCCTATTATTGGCCACTGGCAACCATTAATCTGCCTTCTCTTTCTATGGATTTACCTATTCTGAATATTTCATGAAATAGAATCATGCAATATGTGACTTTTTGTGTCTGGCTTTTCCCCCTTTAGCATGTTTTTAAGGTCATCCACATTGTAGCATGTGTCAGTACTTCATTCCTTTTTATGGCTAAACAATATTTCACTGTGTATATATACTGCATATGTCTATCCATTCATTCACTGATGGACATTTGGGCTGTTTCCATCTTTTGGCTATTGTGCATAGTGCTGCTATGAACATGCACATACATGTATTTGTTTGAATACCAGTTTTCAGTTCTTTTGGTTATATACCCAGAAGTGGAATTGCTGGGTCATATGGTAATTCTATGTTTAATTTTTTGAGGAACCACCAAACTGTTTTCCACAAGGGCTGCACCATCTTAAATTCCTACTAGTAACGTATGAAGGTTCCAATTTCTCTTCATCCTTGCTAGCACTTGTTATTTTCTGTAATTTTGAGTATAGCCATCATGGAGGTTGTAAAGTGGTATCTCTTTAGGGTTTTGACTAATGACTAATGATGTTGAGCATCTTTTCATGGGCTTCTTGGCCATTTGTATATCTTATTTGGAGACATGTCTATTCAAGTCCTTTTCTCATTTTTAAATTGGGTTGTTTGTCTTTTCATTATTGTTGTAAGTCTTTTTAAATCTAATAGTTCCCCTGCTCCCTCTCCTTTTTCGTGCTATTTATTTGCTGAACAAACCAGGTCATTTGTCCTATAGAATTCCCCTCATTCTGCATTTGGCTGACAGTTTATTCATGGTAAATTACTCACAGCAAATTACTGGTAGTGTAATTTAACTTGTTTCTGTATCCTCTTACTTCCTGTAAACAGATACTGTAGAACTAGAGGCTTGGTTAGATTCATTTGTTGTTGTTGTTTTGTGGGAATATGTCACAGATGGTCCTATGTCCTTCCCGCTGCATTACAGACAGGCATGAAATGCCTAATTGGCCAGTTTTTAATTATTCAAACTGTATTTTGAGGATCCCTAAGTTTCTTCAGGGCTGCTTAAGGAGCCCTGCAAACGTTTGATTCAAATTTCATTTTAAAAATACACAGTTGATTGCTTCTCAGCCTTTTGGCTAAGATCAAGTGTAAAAATACACAGTTGACTGTTGGTTTTCTGGATTTCTTCAGATTAAAGAGGAAGCCAAGTAGGTGAGCCTCAGCTCTCCACCCTCCTTTAGCCAGAGTGGCTCTGCCTTTTGTATATTTGGGTTGTAGATAAGATTTCACTGGAAAAAGTATTGCACTAAGTTTTAAAAATATAAAATAAAATGAACATTATAATAAAATGATCCTCTCCTAAAATGTTAGCTGATTGTGTGACTCCATCATAATTGGGGTCTTTGGAAGTCAGCAAGACCTTAAGACTCAGAGGGAAAAAAGTTGTTTAATGAAGCAACAGGCACACCTGCGGGGAGACAGAGTGGAGTCTTCCTGGTGTCCCTCAAATCATCCAACACGGGAACTGTTGTAATCTCCCCAAATCTATGGCTGCCTCCCATTCATATCATATGTTTTTACCTTATTAAATGAAAGTCGATTTTGAATAAAAGCAACTCACATTTTACAACAGAGCCCAAAGTTTTATGACAGGACCATGATCAAAATGGAAGGTGATGTGGTAGGAATAGCTGAGAACCTGGCAATTGCCTCTGGTCTGGTGTGGTATACAGTTGCCCTTCAGGTGTCTTTTGCTGGAAAGATCTCTAATTCTGGTCACAAGAATAGATCTTCCATCTTTCTGACACAGAATATACACACTTTCTGCAATACCTTAAATCAATACCTGATTGTCCACCAGACTCTTTTCCCGGTATTCTATTAAAATTGAGCTCCTCTCTGTAACTGAATGTTGAACACATCAAGGTGATGGATAGTGCATCAGCCCCTGTCCCTAGGATTTTGGAGGCAAAGTCTTCAGCCTTCTTGTGGCTAAAAGGAGATTTATGAACCTTTGCCTCAATTCCAGTTTAATCCTCAAGTGTCTATATTTTAATCATCGAAGACTTGTAAAGTCTGCCCTTCATGGATATAGGATGGACACAGAGCGGGATCACATCGCAAGGAGACGGAGAGAGCACTGCACTGAGTCCTCACATTTCCTCTGGAATGAGAAGACTGTGGTTCTGATTTTCCTGTTCCTCTGCTCTGCGGTATTGTTTCTGGACTAGAAGATTTTGCCAGTAGAATGAATGCTTCAGCCAGAGTCAATGCTTACTCATCAAATGCAATCATGTGACATTTTGGTCAACGATGGACTGCATGTATACATGATAGTAGTCCCACAAGATTATAATGGAGCTGAAAAATTCTTGTCACTTAGCGACATCATAGCCATCATATGTAACATCCTGGCACAACACATTACATTACTCGTGTGTTTGTGGCAATGCTGGTGTAAACAAACTTACTGTGCTGCAGGTCATATGAAAGTACAGCACATACAGTTATGTACACGGTCCATAATACTTGATAATGATAATAAACAACTATGATACTGGTTTATGTATATGCTATACTATACTTTTTATAGTTATTTTAGAGTTTACTCCTTCAACTTATTAAAAAAAAAGGTTAACTGTAAAACAGCCTCAGGCGTGTCCTCCAGGCGGTATTCCAGAAGAAGACATTGTTACCATAAGAGATTACAACTAACTCTGTGCATGTTATTGCCCCTGAAGACCTTCCAGTGGGATAAGATGTGGAGGTGAAAGACAGTGATATTGATGATCCTGGCTCTCTGCAGGCCTAGGCTAATGTGTGTTGCTTATGTCTTAGATTTTTTTTTTTTTTAGCACAAAAGGGCAACAGCAAAGGATAGATATATCTTAGATTTGAACAAAAAAGTTTAACACATTAACTGCTATGTGAGTTGTATTTAACTCACACTAGTTTTGAGCCCGGGGCCTTGTGAAGCGTATGTATATAAGTGACATATCTGTTTACCTTGGGAACTGCATGAACATTTTTCAAGTTGCATATAACTCACGCACAGAAAATAATAAAAAATAAAAAAATTTTCATTAAATTAGAAAGGATAGTTTTGTTTTAAAAGTTTTTTTCTATTTTGATAACAAAACACCACGGCCCCAGGGAAAAAAAATTTTTTTTCTAGTGTGGCAGTCAATATGTTAAAAAGTAAAAAATATATAAATAAAAAATTTAAAACTGGAAAAAAACTTACAAAATAAGTACAGAAAGAAAGAACGTATTTTTGTTCTGTTGTACAATGTGTGTTTTGAGCTAAGTGTTAATTACAAAAAAAAAAGTCAAAAAGTTAAAAAAATTAAAATATTTATAAAGTTAAAAAGTTGCAGTGAATCAAGGCTAATTTATTATTTAAAAAAGAAAAATATTTAAAAAATAAATTTAGTGTAGCCTAACTGAACAGTATTTATAAAGTCTGCAGGCATGGTCTAGTAGCTCTTCACATTCACTCAGCACACACTCACTGATAAACCCAGAACATCTTCTAGTCCTATAAGCTTCACTCATGGTAAGTATCTTATACAGGTGCACTGTTTTAATAAGCTTTTATACCATATTTTTACTGTACCTTTTCTATGTTTAGATATGTTTAGATACATAAGTGCTTACCATTGTGTTACAGTTGCCTACAGTATTCAGTACAGTAACATGCTGTACAGGTTTGTAGGCTAGAAACAATGGGTTTTACCTTATAGCTTAGGTGCGTAATGGGCTATGCTATCTAGATTTGTATAAGTACATTCTGTGATGTTTGCACAATGACAAAATAGCCTAACAATGAGTTTTTTAGAATGTATCCCCTTCTTTAAGCAGTGCATGATGGTACTTGTGTTATCATTGCTAACACCGTCATCATCATGCCTGTATTCCAACATAACACTGGGAGAGAGGGACAATCACTACCTCTCGTCACCTTCTGTAACTGAGGAAAAAGGGCAAAGGAGCAAAAAAAGAAAAAGCAGCCAATCCAAGGCTCAGATAGCTGTTGGCCCCACAAACTCCAAATTTACCGTCTTTCCAAACCCCCAGACAGAATTCTCATAAATTGGCCATGAAAATTTTGCCTAATTTTCCCAGCTTTTATTGAAACTGATAAAAAGGCATTTATACAATAAAAATTAATTTTTAGACACAAATGTCAAGGTTCATCAGCTCCCAAACCCTTTCCCCAAGTCTGTCCCCAACTATGACTGTTAGCCAAAGACAGGAGATACTGTCAGAAGGTTGATATGGGTCTACACAAAAAATGAAGATGTACAACCAGCTTTCGAGGGGCCTTCTCCCTATTCTTCAGGATGCATTCCTTATAATATAGAAATCATGCTTTGTGTGTACAGATTTAGGTCTAAGATGTTCATTATGTTGAACAACTGGAGAGAACCTAAAAGCCCAACAGTGGAAAGACGGAGAAGTATAATTGAATTCTAAAACATTATAAAGGATGCTACAGAAAATTGATTGATGTGGGAAGATGTTCATGATAAATTAGTTTAAAAATAAAGTGGGGGAAATTTTACATAGCTATAATTTTTCTTTTTAGTTTTGGATATTTTTAGTCTTGAAGGAACTATGTGTGCTTTATTTGGGAGGAGAAGGGATATTCTATTCTGAGACTTTTAGCGTATTTGTATGGGTTGGCGTATCAGGCTAGCTCACTGTGGAAGGCACAGGCATCTTGGACAAATGAGAATAAAGCAGAGAGTGAGAACAGTTCAACCTGGGAAGAGGAGGGGAAGGGCTTGGGGGGCAAGTCTAGGTCACATTTTAGCGGTACTGTCCGGTTAATGAGGGAGTGGCAGATAGAAAACTAAATGGAATAAACGAAGGCTTGATATGATGCATCAAACTCCAAACTTTGAGCCCTTTGTGGTTTGGTCTAAATATGAGGGGGCATAGGGTGATGCCAGGGCCTGGCCCAGAGCTGACATAAGGTGGGACAGGCGTGATCCTGTGATGTTTCTGTTTTGCTATTGTTGTTTTGACCTCTATATTCTTTGTTTACCTACTTGGTTCCGAGTAGAGAGACTTGGTGGTCCTCTCCTGAGTATCTAAAGCCCACAAATGATGTCACAAACATAAGCTAGAAGAAAACAAGTGGGTTCAAACAGAGGGAGGGTGCTGTTGGGGACCCTACACATGTGGATCCTCTTTTCAAGCTGCAGTTCACTGCCCTAAATGTACTGCCCCAGGTAGAAATGCAGGTTAGGAGTCAGAGCCTAACATCAAAGCTGGGGTACTTTGTTTCAACAGGTTAAAAAGCAACTCATGGTGTCACTGCAAATATATCTGAAAGGTGTTGGCAACTTCAAAGGGATTCATTAAGAGATCTCCCAATTAAAATCCCTGGAAGTTGACTAAACTGCACAAAGGCGCTTTTATAAAAGTAGGCCCAGGAGGCACTTTAATAAAGACCTTTGGTCAAATAACTGGACCAGGAGGGCTGTGTTACAGGCCTGGAATGCAGAGTAGTTTGCTGTAATGCATCTGACCTAGGATGAAGTTCCTAACTCTTCTTACCTCAGTTTCCTTTTCTTTAAAATGGTAATAATAATATCCAGCCTTACAGGGATGTTGAAAGGATGAGACAATATTTTTATTTATTTGTGAACAGAGTCTGTTATTAAATTGGCACTCATTAATGTTGATTCCTTTATAGGTAAAACAAAAGACACTCAAAATTACTATCTGAATCAAAATCTGTGGTGTATTTGCTCCAGAAAGACTCCAGGTTTTCCCTCAAAGACTCATACCTAAGAGAAAAGCAATGGAAGAGGAAGGTTTACTTCAATCCCCTCCTCAAGGTTCAGAAGAAACAAAATGGTGAGATGTTGAAGGAAGGAGCCTGTCAGGTGGTCAGAATTTGAGTAAGGACTGACAGAAATATTCTCTCGTCCTAATGTTCAAATGACCTCACTTGGTCATTTAGATAAATATAAGTTCTGGTAAAATTTTGAAGCTTTCTGAAAGATTGCTCAAAAAGAGAAGAGAAAAGGGAAGCGCCATCGTTGAAGTGACGTACGTACACTGTGATAGTGAGCCCTGGGCAAAGAGATCCACCCTCATTCCAGTTTAACTTCCAGTCCAGAGGCCAGTTCAGCCAAATATTTTGTTCCTGCTTTTTAAAACTCAGTGGCGAGTACATAAAAATGTCTGCAACCCAGATGAGGTTGTTAAATTCCTTCTTAAGAAGAAGACAGAAAGGAGAAGTGATTTACTGGAGTATGTTGCTGGGTTTGTTTTTTTATTTTTATTTTTGCTCTTCTAATTCCCAAGCCCACAGCATCCCAGTGCGTTGACTCGTGATTTGTTTTTGTCTCATATGAATGCGAACATCCATCCTCCCGGCAGAAATGGTAAATAGCTGTACACATCTATGGCATGAAGTGGCCGTAAATAACAATCATTTATGGGGCTGGTGGGAGGGCAATGTTAGGGCTCACAGAACTGCTTGCAGCAACACTGCTCTATGAAGTTTTTTTGTAACTAAAGGAGAAGAAACATTGATTTTTGTGGTTGCTGTTGTTTAAAAGTATTATTTGAAGATAATGCAAATGCACAGGGAAAAAAAAGAAAGAAATTGACATGGCATAGAGTGATATTAAATGAAAAGGCTCTATGTCCTGCCATCTCCATTTCCCTGCCCCAGTGATAACCACTTAAAAATGATCAGTTTTAGGTTGCCCAAGTCATACATGAGCACCTTTTTTTAATAAAAATTTCAAACCATACAGATAAGGCTTGATTCTCTCTTGACCACCATCCCAATTACATTCCCCTCCTCAGAGGTAATCGCTGTTGTTAACAGAGATAGGTTTCCTCCAAATCTTTATGATCTTTGTAGGTATGCATGTTTTGATTTTTATTTTATACAAATGGTATACCACATGTGGATACCATATCCAGCTACTTGCTTTTTTGACTTAACACTATGTCTAGGATATCCTTCCATGTCAGTGCATATATATCCATTTTACTTCTTTAACTGGCTCTGTTATGACTGTGGGATAATATATTATATTCAATGAATGTTTAGATATTTCCAACACTTTATTATAATAACATGGAGTTCCAATGAACATCATTATCCTTACTTCTTGGTGCATACGTGGAAGTTCTTCTTTAGAATAGATAAAAAATATCCATTTTTAGCCATTTCTAGTTTTAGTTCTTCTGTTGGTCACCATGACTATTCAGAATAAGAAGCTAATCATTTATTTCTTGGTTTACCAAATTTAGATCTTATCAATTGACTCCTTACCATGAAAGATGAGGCATTTACCTCACTTATATGACTTTTTACCTCCCTTTCACTCCAAAGTTTTGTTAGTTATATTTTTATTACTAGCTCTTCTATTGATTATCTTTACAACTTTATATAATATACTTAAATATCTCATTCTTATACAGTCAAGTTTAGACAATATCTTTTGATTCTCTGCAATGAACAATGAGGATATTAGCATTTCTACATCATCTGCTCTCCCATTCTCTCAAGCCCAGTTACAGTATTTCTCTTACTCTGTCCAGGTTTATAAATTTTCCATTCTTTTCTGTAACTATAAGTAAGTCTTTCATGGTTTCTCTGTGAACTGATTCTAAAAATTGGAAAGCTTATGATAATGTTTCAATATATTGACTCTTTAAACAATATTCTCAGTATACACAAATATTGTTGCTAAGTCCTTAGAGAAGCTGCAGTATTGCTCAAAGACACTTTTTCAAGCATCAAGGTCAAATGCATTGCATTTTCTTACACTCCATCATACTCTGGAAATCATGTTGCATTTTAGTTTGATTCATAAATGGAACTTAACTTCCTAATAAAGTCCTCCCACCTCTGACATTTCTATTCTTTCTTCCTTCCTTCCTTCCTTCCTTCTTTTCTCCTTTCTTTTTTTAAAAAAATTATTTATGATCCAACTCTGCCTTCATATTTTATGTGCAGTTGCTGCATACGTGGAAGTTTTTCTCTAGAATAGATAAAAAGTATCCATTTTTAGCCATTTCTAATTTTAGTTCTTCTGTTGGTCACCATGACTCTTCAGAATAAGAAACTAATCATTTACTTCTTGGTTTACCAAATTTAGATCTTATCAATTGACTCCTTACCATGAAAGATGAGGCATTTAGCTCACTTATATGACTTCCTTCGCTCCGTTTTTTTTTTTTTGGTAACCTGTAAATAAGGTCTTATCCACTTTTTCTTTACCAGAAAGTCATCAAATTCTCTGCTCTATGAATGGCTTCTCCTTTCTAATCTCTTTTGTATGTTTTTAATCTTGTTTAAAATTTGGATAAAGAGAATTTAAATGCACAAATTCAGATATCCATCTTGAACCAGGCAAAGGAGGAATTTTTAAAATTTTCTCTTAAATGCCATTGCTTCTTTTAAGGTATTTTCAACATTATATGGCAGCCCACCTCGTAGGGTTGTTATGAGTATTAAAAGCAATAATATACATAAAGCACTTGGTGTAATGCTGGCACATGCTAAGCATTCAATAAATGTTAGTCGTTTTTATAATGAACCTGCATTCTGAACATATATAGTCCTCTGTGGGAAATTCCAGGGGAAGGAACAAATGTGGTCTCCATACCCCACTGGAGTTCCTACTCTAATGTGGCAATATGGCCAATATTTTTACTTTATGGTGCTTCACATATGGTAAGAATTTAATGGGTATCTATTGGATGAATAATCGAATAACCCCCAGGTCCCAATGGAAGACATTGCTCCTGCTCTCAGGGAATACTCAGTCGAAGAGAAATAAGACATAGGTAAACAGATACTGAGTACATTTAATCCTGGTTCACTCATATAATTCATTCAATATTCATTCAATATTTGTTACTCCTTGACTATGTTAGGAAATGTAGCAAGACACAGTTCCTGCCTTCAAAGAGTTTAAAGTCTATTGGATAAGGTTTATACACAGAGCTAAATACATCAGGGAGAGGGCATTACTCATCAATGGGGTAAGGCAATTTTTCAAGTTGCCTCATTCCCATGTCTAAGTCCTCTCTCTCCTCTCTGGCCACCATCCATCTCTCATGAGGTGTCTATAGCAATATTTGTTTCCAAGGCAATAAAAAGATCATGTGATTTATATCTGGAAGATATAATACCTATGGAGACAGGTTTACAGTTCCCTACCTTCCTGTATAAACCTATGGGGTTTAATCTCCCCGCAGGCAAATGAGCTTTCTGAAGAACACACATTGTTCACACTGACCTAACCCTAGCCATTCATTGACTTCTTTTCTCTGTGCTAGAAACCCTTCACCCCTTTAGCCATCTTATAAATACATACCTAAGGGGCTGGAAAAAATCTTTTACTTATACTTTTATTCTGTCATCACCTCAAACTCAATATGTGATATTTCTGGAGGAAGACAATGGTGTGGAGAAAAAAAGCTTTGAAGCTAGACAAACATGGGTCCAAATCCAGTCTATCCTTTACCATAGTAATAGAATTTTTAGCTGGCCATGAGGTTGCCTAGACTAGATCAAGCCTTTCGTGGCCATGAAAATAAATTCTGGCCAAAGAGAGGTAGGTGGAAGCAGTAGTGTGCTGGTAAATGTTCAACTGGTTCTACACACCTTCACATACACACACACCACGTATGTATATGTGTGTACATAAATTTATTATACATTTTACTGATATCAAAGATATATAATTTATAAATTATAAAAAATGTACAGTATTTTTTATCATAACTTCCATACAGCTAACCGAATCTTACAGAATGCTTTGGTTGATTTTTGCTGAGCTCTTATATCCATATGCAACCTATGAGTGCAATTCCATCATGATTTGACAAATGCAGTTGCATTCCAATTTATTAAGTCTTTTCCTGATAAATGTATTATTATTAAATCTGAAATGTGATTTACTATTAAACTATTTCTCATTCTCATACAAATTATATTCATTAAATTGAACTCTTTTTCAGCTTCAGCACTATGAATTGGAACTTCACTCATTCGTCAATGAGGCGATGACTTCTCTGCTGAACTGAACTATTCTTCTAGTTTTGAAATACTAGAAGAATATTTTCTTAATGTTTTGTGCTATTCATAATGTTATGGTTACAGATAGCCATGTTTTAAGTTTAATATGCATTTTAAACATTTTTCTTCATTACTTTCCTAAATTTAGACAATCAACAAAATAATAAATCAAACCCTGACTTGTAGCAGTTGCCGATTCCCATGGTGTAAAGATTTCTGTCATGGCTGAGTTGAAACAGCCAGCATGAGGTCATTGAATGCAGAGTTGAGAAGAAATATGCTGTATTTCCACCATATGAATGCAATAGATATTTCATATCTTTATGGTTACTTGGAATTCTCTGAATTGTCTATTCATATTTTCTTATCATTTTTTAAGTGAGTTGTTTCTCTCTCTCACTTGTAAGAACTCTTTGTATATTATCAGTCATACGTACCATTTATCACCAGAATATAAACTCCATGAATATAGAGATATTTGTTTTATTTAGCATTGCAATCCAGTAGCACCTATAACATAAAAGATGTTCAAGCAAATATTTGTTAACTGAATGAGTGTGTTGCAAATATTTCCCCAGATTATGATTTGTCTTTTTATTTATTTTTTATGCTTGTTTTTTGCTATACAAAAATGTTAAAATGTATGTTGTCAAATATGTCTGCTTTTTCATTTATTACACCTGAGTTTTCTGTCCTATTTAAAAATGTCTCTCTCATCCCAAGGTTGATAATTCTCCTAAATTTTCTAAACGTTTTAATTATTTTTTTGTTACATGTAAATCTGGAATCCATCTGGAACTTATTTTTGTATATGACATGCATTTCTTCCAGATGGCTAGCCCATTGTGCCACTTCTATAAAGAAATTATTTTTCTCTGCTAATCTAAAATTCTACCTTTGTGGTACATTAAGTTCCCATGTATGTTGGGCTCTATTTCTGGCTTTCTAATTTGTTTTGTTATGTATTTGCCTACTTCTTCTGGGCCTTTATGATACTCTCAATGCACTGACTTAATGGTAATTGTAATGTAATAACAGGATACTATTGTGTAATGTTTACCATATGCCATTCTGAGCTATTTGCACTTAATTCTCACAAAAACCCTACGAGGTAAGTACTATTAACCCCCATTTTACTGATGATGAAATTAAGGAACAGAGAGGTTAAGAAACATGCTCAGCATCACACCACCACTAAGTAGCAGAGCCTTGATTTGAACCTATGCACTATAGCTTGGGAGTCCACGTTCTTAACCATTACGCCAAAGTGCTAGCCTTTTTAAAACATAATTTTCTTAGCTATTCTTGGTACTTATTCTCCCATGTTCTTCTTTAAAATAAATTTTGGTTCCAAAACAAAACCCAAACCTCACTTTTGGGATCCTAATTAGAATTGCATTAACTTTATACATTAATTCTGGGAGGCATATGTTTTTATGAATTATGTTTTCCCATTTAGGAACATGATAAATTTTTCTGTATGTTCAGCTCTCGTTTTATGTATTCTGCATTAAGATTTTATAGTTTCCCTTATGTAGATCTGATACCTAGTAACATTTTATCCTAAGTGTTTTCTAAGTTTTGTCATTGTTGTGAATCCACTGTTGAAAATATAGATAACTTACTAAGTTTTTTTGTGTGTATGTTTATATGTGTATATATACTGTTTACTTACATTATCAAATTCTTTTATTAATTCTGCAAGGTTTTTTATCACTTGAATTTTCTAGGTACGCAGTTACATCCCTTGCAAGTAGAGATCATATTTTTCTCCTTCCCCCCCTCTCTCTCCTTCCTCCCCTCTGCCTCCCTCTGCTCCCCTCCCTTCTCTTTCCTCTTCTCCTTCCTTTCAAGCTGTCATGTGAGAATGTAATCCCAAGTAGTCATATCTTCCAACCTTTTAAAAGGAACTAGAACACTGGATTTTAATATGAGATCTCCTAATTTAAATATTGACTTCAATTTTTAAAAGTACTTTTTAGGTCAAACAAAAATATCTACAGGCTAGGAAATGCTAATTTTTTAAATATTTCATTCTTACTGAGATAATGTTCATTTTAAAATCTTTGCAGTTTTTATTAGAAATGGATGTTGATACTTTCTCTTTTACTTGTTAATAACATTAATAATGTTGATAGGTTTGTTACACTCAAACTAGCCTTGATTTCTTAGAATAAACCTAACCCATCATGGTATATCATATCTTTTGATTAACTGATAAACTTAATTTTTCATATTTTATTTAGATTCTACAAAATATTCCTCATAGGTGAGACTGGTCTATTACAGTCATTTGGAGAGGGTTCTATTTGTATGAGGTTTGAGTATTAAAGTTATGTTAGCTTCTTAAAATAACAACTTTTGCATGTTTTTAAGTGGTCTGAGATAATTTAAATACCATTGGAATCATCTATTATTTAAACATTAGATATAACTTAATCGTAGAACTATTTGAGCCTACTGACGTAAAAAAATGTAGACCCTTAATTACTTTTTTCTTTTTCTTTTGTATTTCTACAAGGTTTTATTGTGCACAGAGGGGAGGGGGCTCAGTCCTTGGCAGCTGCTTTCCTCATGGCGGCCAGGACATTGCTCAGCTCCTCTCCTCGCTTCCTCTTGGCACGGATGTGTGTCCCCACCCTTTTCTTGATGAACCTGAGGGCCCGTTTGTCCTTGAGCACCCGCGTGGCACGCCGCTCGTGCGGGGCGAGGCTGCACACCTCTCGGATCATGCCCTGTGCAAACTTGGTGTGTCTGGGGAGGCGTCCGCCACGGCGGCAGCGCCTGGGCTTGCTCACGTTCTTGGTCACCCTGTGACCCTTGTTGAGGCCCATGGCCATGGGGTAGAGCAGAGCCATAGCTGTGCTCTCCGATGGCTGCCGCGTGGAAGGGCCCTTAATTACCTTTTAAAACTTAAAATTATAATTGGTCTATTTAAATTTCTTGTTTCTTGTGCTTGGGTCGACTTCAGCAATTTCTGTTTTTATAACCAGTACATCGAATTTAAAAACTCATTGGTAAAAACCTAAAAGTCACTTAATTTTGGTCTTAAACTGTCCCTTTAATCCTGCTCAGTGGAATAGTCTTGGACAGGTCTAGCTTGGGCAGGTCTTGGGAAATAGAAAGTCCAAAGTCACCGAAAGTCACAAAAACAGTCCCAATTGAGTAATTACACTAGTCCAAAATACTATGTGCACTTCAGTCCTCATTAGGAGGCATGAATTTTCCCCTACTTCTCCATCTGGGGTAGGTGGTATGTAGGAGGTGTGGCTGTTTTTCTTCTGTTGTTATAGCTGCTACCACTGCTAGATTTATTCTTGTTTCCTTGTTCTTCCGCCTCCCCCTCTCTGGCACTTGTTTCTCTTCCTCTTCTTCTCTTTAGTATTTTTATTATAAAGTAAAACACAAACATAGAAGTCTGCATAAAATAAAAATATAGATGAATGAATTATTTATAAGGCAAACACCCTTGAAACAATCAGCCAAGTCAAGAAGTAGAACTTTGTCAGCCATCCCAGAAGTACCAACCATGTGCCTAGTTTTTAAAAGACATTATGAATTCATGGATTTAAACATATTTGATGGATTTCAATCACTTGCAATTATTATTTTGAAGCTCAAATTCTCCTGTCTTTGGTAAGTATAAGCCTCTTCCAGTTGGCTTCTGGGTCATTTTGATGTAATCATACTATTCCTTAGTAAATGGTATTACAGGATATTCTAGGCTTATCTTGCACATGTCTTGCTGTAGAACCAGAATCAGCCATTTCTCTAAGAAACACTGATTTCCTTCAGTGAAAAATGGTGTTTCACGACTACATTTTGAGTACTAGATTAGGTTATTGCTATTGGGAGGTTTTTTTTCTAGGTCTTTTCAGTGGACAAAGCTAGTCCCAGTTGCACCTCCCTTTCCCCTTCAGTCACTATCCTGACTTCTAGAATAATCACTTTCTTGTATTTCTTCATAATTTTATCACCAGTTGTGCATCCCTAGACATGATAGTTTAATTTTGCCCATGTAACATTTTTTGCATGCTTTTAAAATCTCTTTTAAATGGTTCCTCCTCCATCTCTTTCTTTTTCTTATCATTTATCTTTTGAAACACCCAGGACGTTTGATCTGTAGAGTTTCCCAAGGTCTGGATGTTGCTGATTGCACAGTCACGTGCAAGTCAACATGCTCCTCCTCTGAAAATTGGAAGCTGTATTCGTAGATTCGAGATTCCTATATAAGAATTCCAGGTGGTGGCGTTTTCTTTCATTAGGAGGCACACAATATCAGGTTGTCCTTGTTCTTGTGAAATTAGCAGTATTAATGCCCAATGCCTATATTCAGTAATTCACTAGGAGTTGCAAAATGGTGATATTCTATCATTTTGTTTTCATTGTCGCCTGGAATACTTTTATAAAAAGATGCTTCCCCTAATCTACTTTTTGGTTACCCAGTGGTAAAATTAACATAGGAAAGGCAGGATAAATGCTTGATTCTTTCTCTTTTATTTACTAGCTTTCAAGACAATAATTTCTTATAATTCTCTAAAAATGATCGATTAGTTTTTTTCCCAATTTTTTAAAAGCTGTGGTAATACACATAACATTCAATTTACCATTAGTGACATTTAGTTTATTCATGATGTTGTGCAATCATCACCACTATCTAGTTCCAGAACATTTTCATCATCCCTAAAGGAAACCTCCTACTCACTGAGCAGTCACTTCCCTTTCCTCCTTCCCCCTAGTCACTGGCAACCACTGATCTGCTTTCTGTCTCTATGCTTTTACATACTCTGGATATTTCATATAAATCATATAATATGTGGCCATTTGTGTCTGATTAGTTAATTTTTAAAAGACATTATGAATTCATGGATTTAAACGTATTTGATGGATTTCAATCAATTGCAATTATTATTTTGAAGCTCAAATTCTCCTATCTTTGGTCAGTATAAGCCTCTTCCAGTTGGCTTCTGGGTCATTTTGATGCAATCATATTATTCCTTGGTAAATGGTATTACGGGATATTCTAGGCTTATCTTGCACATGTCTTGCTGTCGAACCAGAATCAGCCATTTCTCTAAGAAACACTGATTTCTTTCAGTGAAAAATGGTGCTTCAAGACTACATTTTGAGTACTAGATTAGGTTATTGCCATCAGGTGGTTTTTTTTCTAGGTCTTTTCACTGGACAAAGCTCGGTAGTATCTATGTCTAGAACTATATTTATATTGTCTAAGATAAAATACCTGATGAGTTTATGGCGATATTTGCAATTCAAATTCAGGTCTGTAGGTTTTACTTAGCCTCTTTTATATTAAAATACAGTTGTATCTTTTTATTTCCACACTAAGAATCCTAGTTCTCAAGGGCATAGGGGATGATAGAATTAGAACATTCCATGGTTACTCACTTGTTTTGTCTCACATATCACTCATACAATCTCAATGAAACAATAATATTTAGTGAGAACAATCTGAATTTTTTTTGCATTATGCACTCCCTATTTCCTCTCACTTTTTTTTTTACAATTTTACTGTATCTATGCATATACACATTGCATACTGCACTCTCTTCCTAATAACTCTCATTTAGTCTTAGTTCTACAGATAATTATATATTCTGTAATCAATGTTCACCAACAGTCTTAATGTTGATGTTTCTGTGGTCATTTTGGTTGTTTGAAGTTCATTTTCTGATAGATTCCACTGGAAGGGCTCATGGGTGCAATATTTTCTGAATTATTCCTTGTCAAAAACAGTTAATCTGTGCCTTTTGCACTTGAAAGTCAATTCTTCTGGATATAAAATCCTTGGCTTAAATTTTTTTTTTCTTTTTGAGCATTTTAAATATATAACCACTTTCTTCTGGTACATAGTGTTGCTGTTGAAAAGTTTGATGTCAATCTAATTTTCTTTACCTTACAGGTCACTGTCTATTTTTGCTTAGATGACCAAAGAATGTTTTTCTTTACCATTCTAGAATATATCTTGGTCATTCTAGAATAATGTTGGTCATTGTGAGTTGATATTCTCTGGAACAGGTGAGTCCTGTAGTTTCAAATCTTTTTTCATTTCAGGGAAGTTTTTTTCAATTCGATATTTTTTTGTTTTCTTTTCTCTCTCTCTCTTTCCTTCCTTCCTTCCTTCCTTCCTTCCTTCCTTCCTTCCTTCCTTCCTTCCTTCCTTCTTTTTCTTCTTCTTTTTTTTTTTTGACAATGTCTTGCTCTGTTGCCCTGGCTAGAGTGCAGTGGCATTATGATAGCTCCCTGCAGCCTCAAACTCCTGGGCTCAAGCAATCCTCCTGCCTCGGCCTCCCAGAGTGCTGGGTCAATTAGATTTCTGATATCTGTTCTTCCCCCTTGCTTGGCTTTTCTTCCCCTGGATCTTTATTATCTGTACATTGAAACTTCCTTGTCTGTATTCAGAATGCGTCACTTTCTCTCAAATCTTTTTTTATCTCTTCATTTAATATTCATCTCTAAAAAAAAACATTTCTTCTCTTTACCTTCTATTCCTCTGAAGGCATAATCTAGTGTGTTTATTAGTCCTAGGTTAGTCTTTAATTTTGAATTTTTTTTTCTTTTATTTCTAATTCTTTCCTGAGATCTGTCACCTCATTGCTGATTTTTTCTAAGTTTGATTTATGTCATTCTTTCAAATATTGTATCATTTTCTTTATGTCCTTTAGCTCATTTTGAAATAGTTTTGACAATTTTGATCTTTTCTGTGAGCATACATGAGGGTTCATTGTCTGTAACAGTGATCTCAACATGTGGTTCAACACCCTTTCAGATGCACTGAGAGGCAAAAACTATTTTCATAACTTTACTACGATGTTATTTCTTTCTTTCACTGTGTCAATATTTGCAATGATGCTCAAAAGCAAGGAGTGATAAAATTGCTGGTGTTTTGTCATAAATCAAGATAATGACACCAAAATGTACTACTAATCATTTTACATACAGTTTTTCTTTTTTTAAAAAAAGATGCAATTTTACTTACAAATGTCCTTAATGAAGCAGTAAAGGTTATTAATTTTTATTAAATCTTATCCCACATCTTTTTAATCTTCTATGTTACAAAATGGGAAGTACACATAAAACACTTGCTTCATACTCAAGTGTGATGGTTGTTTCCAGGAAAAGTATTGTAATTGTTTGAATTTTAGCTGAACTAACCCTTAAAAAAAAAATGGAATACCACCTTTACTTGAAAGAATGACTAACAGATGAATTATGCTTATTCAGATATGGACATTTGGGAGACATGTTTTGAAAACTAGCTAATTGAGCCTCAAACTTCAAGGAAAACACCTGAAAGTGTTTGTTGCCAATGATAAAATTTAAACTTTCAAATGAAAATTAGAATTTTGGAAAATGTGTATGTGCCACCCTGAGCCTGACAGCTTCCTAATATTAATGCTTAGGAGACTTCTCTGGTGAAATTGGTGAGAACATTTACAAGTGTGATTTTTTTGCTATTGTATAATGAAATGTGTCAACATTTGGAAGATCTGCAAAATTCAGTGAACCAATATTATCCAAATGAACAACACACTGTTACAAAGTCATCTGTGGGTAAAAGATACATTCAAAGGTAAAACAATAGATTTTAATGGAATGAAATTTGTAAAGTTTTGATAAGGTTTTGTATTCCATGTTGCAACTAAGCTTCAAGCAGCTATCACTTGCAAAGGCTTGGTGTAATATCAGAGAATATCCACAATTATCTGAAAAAGCTGTTCAAATACCTCTTCCCTTTCCAAATATGTATCTGTATAAGGCTAGATTTGCCCAGTATGTTTCAACTAAGGTAGCACATCACAACAAACGGAATGCAGAAGCAGATATGAGATTACAGCTGTCTTCTATGAAGCCTGATGTTAAAGAGATTTGCATAAATGTAAAACAATGCTATTCTTAAATTACCTATTTATTTTTTAAATATTTATTTATTGCTTATTTATTATCTATTTATTAAGTATTTTGGAAAATATAAGTATTTTCAATAAAATATGTTCTTAATGCTAACATGTAATGGGTACATTATTATTTTTGAATAAATTAATAAATATTTTAAATATCACTCAGTTTTAATTTTGAATAGGGTAAATATCAATAGCTATAACCCACATAAACTAAAGCTTTTATTTTTTTAAGTATAAAGTGATGCTGAAAACTAACGTTTGAGAACCACTGGATCACGGAGATGTTAGTCTATGTCTTATTCTCTTTTATCATATAATAACTTTGGAATTTGATTTCAACCCTTTTTATTGTTGATTTTTTAATATGAAACTAGTTTTTCTGCACTTTTGGAAGGAAACATGGTTCAGGGTAACTTCTCTTGCTTTCATGCAGCATTAAAAATATGGCAGCTTGTTTTCTGAGATTTTAATAAGAAAACATTAATGTCTTCTATATTCTCAAATGTATAGCCCTAGAATTTAACTTAATATTCACTCCCAATATTTCCTCATAATATCTCTTTTCTTATTCCCAATCTTGTATTTCTCTTTTCTGTAGTTTTTCCCTTAATTAGGTTTGAGAGACATTTACCCATTTTATTGGTCCTTTTCAAATTTCAAGGTCAGAGGTTTTATTTTTATTTCCATAATTTTTTAAACATTTCAATAATTTAAACATTTGTCTTTACTAATTAGTTCCTATTTCTTTTTGTTGGTTTTCTCATGTTATTTTACTACTCTCTTCAAAATAAAACTCATGTATTTTTGGTATTCAGGATGTAAATTTTCTTCAGGTACACTTTTAGCTGTGCCTCATGGTTTTCTTACACAGCACTCTCCTTTTCATGATTTTTTACATAATTTGTAATTTCAGTTTTAATTTCCTCTTTGATCAAGATAATTTCATATAAAAATTAATGAAATATGAAATAAAAGCAATGCAGATGAGCAAGGACACCACAAAGTGATTTTGACTCCCCCAAATTTCAGATTACGTCAAAAGCAGTACAGTGATTCAGTAAGTGGAAGAGATAGATTTTTAGTAGTAGTAATGAATACAGTCTTGGATTGTTTGATAACTCAGTTAATCAAGACCACAAAATCATTTGAACATACTGGAAAGGGGTTTCTATTAATATTACTTCATGATCTGATATAAAATACTGGACACAAAACATTTATGTAAAACTCATTTAAGCCTTACAGTGATGGCAATGCTGACAAAGTGATTAATGAACGTCATCAATTCAAAGGTTAGCTATTGACCAAGGAAAATTGAAGTGAATCAAAATCTTACAGTTCACATGTGAAATAAACTTGATATGAAGTTACTGATAATATCTATATCACATTGTAATGCTGAAGGAAACTTTAATAAACCATCATTAATAAAAAACCAAATTTTGATCAACCATGCTAGAAGAAAAACTGAATTAGCTTTGTATTTTCTGCATGGAAAATAATATTGTAAAATTTATAATTATAATATTATAAAATTGTCATATGAAGAGCCAATTGAAGAATGTGCAAAATATTATAGAGATACCTCACTTTTAATTGCCTATGAAAGGCAGTCAATACAAATATTATTATGTTATTTTCCTGATTTATTTTTCTATATTTTTTAATGTTTGTAGAATATATTAGCTTTTAACATTTTAATTTATTATAATTTCTGTTTTCATTCTAAATAAATATTCATGCTTATATATAATTTTGTATTTGTAATTTTACATTATTTTTCTTAAAGAAGACCTCACTCTCTCCCCTCCACAAATTTATGTTTTAGGCCTCACAAAGCTTATCTGTCTAGACCTGGACTAATGCCAGTTCCCCTGCTTTTTATTCATATACATACTACTTGTACAAGCTTATTTCTCATGGGGTGGTCATGGTACTTTCTGTATACTATGTGGGATGGGTTTTCTGAGGGATCTGAAGGTAAAGATAATGCCAATTTGTAGGTTTCATACTGTATTCCCAAGCATTGTCTAAAAAAGATGAAATACAAAATAGTTTTTGGACCACTTGGCAGTCATTTGGGAAACTAAAATAAAATTGGATCACTACCTTGCTCTTTGTATCTAATATGTTCCAGATGGATCAAAGATTTAAACATAAAAAAATGAAGCCATAAAATGCTGGACAAAAAATATAGGAGAATTTCTATATAATATTAATGTGGGAAAAGACTTTATAAGTTTGATACAAATCCCAGAGGCCATAAAAATGAATTGATAAATTTTAATGTATAAAAGTGAAAAAAAAATTGCCTGCCAAGAAATAATAAAGTTAAAAGACAAGCAACAAGTTGAGAAAAATAACTTTAACACATATCCCGTAGGGGTTCATTCCTTAACATAAAAAGAATTCCTATACATGCTTGGTAAGAAAAAGGACCAATAACCTAACAGTAAAATAGGCAAAGGATATTAACAGATAGTCATAGGAAAGGGAATACAGATGACTTGTAAACATAAAAAAAGTTGTTCAATCACCCTTATTATGAGAGAAATGAAAATTAGGACTAACAATCAGATTGACAAAGATCCAAAAGTTTGTGACATATTGTGTATGTGAGGATATTAGGAAACAGGCACAATGTCGGTATAAGTGTAAATTGATGCAACTTCTGGAAAGGGAGTATTAATTTGACACAGCAAGTTCATTTCTAGGAATTCATATTATACACATGGGTACATTTGTAAGTTGTTACAAGTAGAAGGGCATTCACTGTTGCACTGTTAATAACAGCACAGTGTCAGAAACAACTGGAATGTCTATCGTAATATTCCATGGTGTGTATATATTTTAAAAATGTCTATCAAAAGGAGACTTGTTTAATACATTATGATATATCCACCATGCAACATTATGCAGCCATAAAAAGGAATAAAGCAATTCTATATACGCAAATATAAAACCAACTGCTATGGTTTGAACGTATCCCCTAAAATGTGTTGGAAACTTAATCCCCAGTGCAACAGTGTTAGGAGATGGGGCCTAATGGGAGGTGTTTAGTTCGTGAGGGCTCTACCCTCGTGAGTGATTAATGCCAATTATATAAGGGCTTGAGGCTGAGTTCAATCTCTGGCTATCTCCTGTCAATGAGTGCTCTCTTGCCCTTCCACCTTCCACCATGGAATGGCGTAGCAAGAAGGCCCTAGTCAGATAATTACCCAGTCTGTGATATTCTGTTACAACAACACAAACAGACTAAGACACCATCTTAGAGGCACATCATTAAAAATGCAATGTTCTGGGTAGAATCCTGACATTTAAATGGATAAAGTCAAGGCTTGTATTATCATGGACTAGCTCTTAAAGGTAGTGGTTGCCTCTAGGCAGACAACTAGGGGATGGGGGAGGGAGTGATGGGGTGGATTGTTGGCTGGGAAGACTTGCTTTCCACTACTTATCTTTTTGTACTTTTTGAATATTCTTTCATGTACCTACATTACCTGTTAAAATGATGTATTTATTTATTATAAATAAGAGATGCCCAGTAACTAGGCTACTTCCTGGCCTAGATGATATGCCTGTGAAAATTTGAGTGTTGTTCATATTTCTTTCCCTGAAAGTACAGTATTTAGTACATGAAGAAAAAGTGAGATATCTCCAGGAATTAAGTGTAAGGTTTTCCTCTGCAAAGAAGATTGTCACTCTAACAGTGAGGTGTGAATGGTTGATGAGGAGTTTCTTAACTAATGAATTCCCACTCATGTTCTAACCTCAGGAGAACATAAAAAGCTTAGCATATCTAGAGTTGAAGGCTATTTGCTGTACGGTGGTCATCTGTCTGAAGGAAGACTGAGCTGATAGACGGGAGCTGGGAAGCATGTAATCTAAAAAAGGGAGTCCTAAAACTAGAATTTGACAATATTCATCTAGTACTGACTGAGGGAGAGGATGCTCTCCACAGTGTACAGTTATGTCTTTGAGTTTTTGTGTAAAATTAGTAACTGCCGTTTAAGTGATCTTTGAGCAGTGACTAAAGACATGGCCTTTGGAGACAAACAGAACTGAATTCAAATCCCAGTTCTTCTTTCTATCAGCTGGATGATGTCAGGCAAATTCTAATTCTCTGAGCCTCAGTTTATGAATTATTAAAATGGGGATAATCATCTGTACCTCCAGTGCTCTTGTGGATTAAAGAAAACAACATAGAAAAAGTTTAGCACAGTGCCCAGAATGTTTTTGGTGCTCACTGAACGTAACTATTATTTTTCTGTATACATTGCTTTTATCGTCTCTACCACTTAAGGGGCTAAAGACCAATTCATAATTGAAATGAATTAAATTGAGCCAAACATATGACATCTCGTCATTAGCAAGATAAACACAGCCTTCAAACAAGGCTCTCAGACGTTGAGGGAGGCTCAGCCCTTTTTCTTTCTTTCTTTTGTTCTTTTATGTACTTATTTGGACGCTCTTAGCATGTAAGATAAAGAAAAATTTCAAAACGTGCTTTAAAACATTGTGGTGTGTTTTAAATGTTTACATGAGTTGGAACGAAATATATTTGTGTTAGTCACAGGATAATAATAATATTTGAAATATGAATATTTAGTACCCCACAGGCAGGACACAAGATAAATGAGGGTTTTGCGATGAGTGTCGTGCTCTTTTAGTCACTGTTCGTCTCTGGGACTGGATGGATGACCCCTTTGATGATAACATCAAATGTCTAAAGTTGAAGCTCTTCATGAATGAGAGAACCAGCGAAATGGCCAAGCTAAATCCCCAGCCCCTGTTCTGTGCAGCAAGGCAACAGAGAAAGGCAAACTCTTCTAATGGGCTACAAAACTTAGCATACACATTTCTCTCTTCCACTTGCTCAGCATTTCTAAGTTGCCAATGACAAAAGCCAGCATCTGCATCTCCTGTCTTCCTCTCAGCTGGTGTGACACAGTCTTTAACACTAATCTGGGCAGGTTGCCACTTGGGGGCCTGGATAAAGCCCTTGTAATGCAGGGAAAACTCAATCTGCTCACATTTCCCTGTGTCATGGGGAGCTGCTTCAGCCCAGTTAAAATCAAGAAATGATACAGTTAAAAGACCCTTCAGGAACCAAGAAATAGCTCCGAAGTGTGGTCTTCAGTGGGATGCCAAAGAGAAATGGCCCATTTTCTCCCTGGTTGAGTGAATTTTTGCTGCTGACCTGTAAATTCTACACTATTTCAAAGTTACTGGCTGGGAAATTAATGGAAACTGAGCTGGGAATTTCTTCTTTCTTACTCTTATGTGTGATGCCTTATTTAAAATAATTCAGACTCAAAGTGAATTTCTAGCAAATGGTGCTATGGCTGCTATTAAATTTATTGATGGAGAATACATCATCCTTGCTTTTTATGTATGATGTCGCTGATGTGGTGATTTTTTTTAAAGCTCCATGGTGAGACTTTCTTAAAATTCACCTCTTTCATCTGCCCATAGTGCTATAAGTGACTTCAGGTTAAAATGCCATTTAGCAAATTAATTTCCCATGTTGATATTTTATGGTAAAGCTTCACAAGACCATTAAATAAACCACACTTATTTTTTATATATTGGGATGTTTTTGATGTGCTAAGATTTTATATAAATTTGTTATTTATTTTGATGAAAGCCAGATAAATAAATGTTCCTATTGTGCCTAATAACTCAACTCTTTGCTTTCACAAGGCCAGAGCAAGGCTGAAAGGAAATTCATCTCAAAGCTATTAAGAAAAGCCAGATAGAAGGGGAGCATAAAAATGAAATGAACTATGGTGAAAGGGCCAGACCCTCTTCCAGCCTGCTCTACATCATCTCAGCTACCCAGATGGAACAAAGATTTAGAGTTCCAAACAGAACTCAAGAATAGAAAGAAATAATGTGGGATAGTCTGAGAAAGGGATCAATCTAGCCTCTGTTCATAGAAGATACAGGGAGGAAAAGAAATCATTTGGCAAAAAGTCTCAACAGCCCAAACTAGAAATAATATGACCCACACTTAAGCTGCCACCATGGCCCCCATTTGAGTACACCCGGGAGCAGCCTTTGTTTCCACTCCTCTATTTTCTGCCCATATGCAGAAGGAGATGAAACAAAGGAAGTGAAGAAACAACTGGGTGCCTTCCTCTTGATACTTGGGGGACTGGGTAGTTCTAACTTTCAAGTTCAGTGAAGCCCCCGGTGGCCAGAATACAAAGAGAGTGGCGGCAATTTGGACCTTGAGGATTTCCTCTGATGACCTGCTTTGGGTAACCTTTCTTTTAAAGTCCCTGTGACTGCACAGCGTAGAGCTTGGTCTCACTCTGGCTCCTGTGTCACGCGACTGAGTCTGTACATCTTATCTTTCCTTCCAAGTTGGAGGCCCACTCAAATTCCTGAAGAGTCTGGGTTTTAATTCCCACCTACCTAATGCTACTCCCTCAGCTGTAACATTCTTCTAATTTTTCTTGATCCAAATCCTGTCCACCTCTCAAAGAGTAGCTAGAGCTATTTCCACTTTGAGAAACCTTTTGTGGCAGCATTACTTATTCATCCTGTCCAGCTTCTTATGTTTGGAGAAATACTCTTCTAAGGCACAGTGAATTTACTTTCCCCTACAGCCTTGACAAAGTTGGACACCCACTTTCTCAGCCTCCTTTGCAGTTAGGGTGCGGGCACTTCAGTCTCAGTGAAGTGCTCACACCCCAAACTAGTGGCAGAAAAGCCAGGATAGTGCAGAATCCAGTCTGGTGGCCAGTGAGGGCAGCAGCAGTGGTAGATGACCTGGCTCCCAGAGGTAGTGATGACTTTGGTCTCTGCAGCGGAATTCTGCCTTGATGATGGTGTCTGGGCAAGTAGCACAGTCTACACTAAGTGGCAATGGCTGTGATATCTTTGCTATTCCAGCTGTCTGCATAATTTGGAGCATTATTTCTGCCTGCACAACCTCTAAGCCTGGTTCTCCAGCCTCTTGGAGACTCTATAAGCTACCCACTAGTTCTTTAAAAACAGTTTTATTGAGTTGTGGTTCATATAATTCACCTACTTAAAGTGTGTAGTTCAAATGTTTATAAGTAAAGTCATAGGATTGTGCAATAATCACTCCGATATAATTTTAGGACAATTTTGTCCTCTACAACAGCAGTCTCCAACCTTTTTGGCACCAGGCACCAGATTCATGGAAGACAATTTTTCCACAGATGGAAGGTGGGTGGTATAGGTGGAGCTCAGGCAGTGATGCTAGTGACGGGGAACGGCTGTAAACACAGATGAAGCTTCGCTGCTCACCTTCTGCTGTGTGGCCAGGTTCCTAAGTTTCATGGAAGATAATTTTTCCACAGACAGGGGTTGGGAGGGTAGGATGGGGTGGGGGAGGGGAGGTGGAGCTCAGGTCGCCCAGTTCCTAACTGTATCAGGCCATGGCTTGGTAGTTGGGGACCACAGCTCTACAAAACCGCCCTATACTCATTAGCAGTCACTTTCCATCTTACCCCCACTCCCAGCTCTAGGCAACTGCTAATCTACTTGTATCTCTAGATTTGCCTATCTATATTTTAGGCATTTCATACAAATGGAATGATATAATATGTGTTTCTCTGTGACTGACTTATTTCCCTCAGCATAATGTCTTCAAGGTTCATCCGTGTTGTGGCATGTATCAGAACTCCATTCCCTTTTTATGTTAATTAATGTTCCATTGTATGGATATACCACATTTTCTTTATCCATTCATCAGTTGATAGACATTTGGGTTGTTTCTACTTTTTGGGTTCTATGAATAATGCCTCTGTGAATATTTATGTACAAATATTTGTGTAGATGTAATGTCTTCATTTTTCTTGGGTAGACACCTGGGAGTGGAATTACTGGGTCATATGGTAACTATATTTAAGCTTTTGAGGTGCTGCCAGACTTTTCTAAAGTGGTTGTACCACTTTGCATTAATATCAGCAATGTGTGAGGGTCCAGTTTTTCCATATCCTTGTCAATATTTATTATTATCTGTTTTGTTTATTATTAGCTGGTTTTTTTTTATTATATCCATTCTAGTAGATGTGAAGTGATATCTCATTGTGGTTTTGCCCACTAATTTTTAAATGAATTCTTTCTGCTTAAATTTAGTTTCTTGCAACTAGAAACTTGACTGATCCATTTTTTATTTAGTCCACACTGACCTATCCTGTATCTGAACTCTACTACACAATTGAGTTTTATCCAGTTGTGAATCAATCCCTAGATGTAAGATGCTTTTCTCCTCTCTGGAGTGGTAACCTATTGGGAGTCAGAAAGCCCATCACCTACTCCTGTGTGTCCCTGACAGTGCCTGGCCTGGAGCTAAGAACCTAGGAGCCTTTAAATGCATGCGTATTCATTGCAGAATTGTTGATTGGTTCATCAAAAAAAAATTCCTTACTTACCTTGCAATTCTGGAAATGTGTCTTTTATTCTCTCATTAACCAGACATCATGAAGACATGTAGCAAGTGCTGGGGACATGGATTTTGGAGACTGGTCAAATTTGGTACTAATTTTCTATCTCTACTTATTACTAGCTGTGGAATACAGAGCCAGTTATTTAACCTCTCTGAGCTTTGGCTTTTCTATTAACAAAGATAGATAATAACAAGGCCGGAGTGGTGGCTCATGCCTGTAATCTTAGCACTCTGAGAGGCCACGGCGGGTGGATCACTCAAGGTCAGGAGTTCAAAACCAACCTGAGCAAGAGCGAGACCCCGTCTCTACTAAAAATAGAAAGAAATTAATTGGCCAACTAAAAATACATAGAAAAAATTAGCTGGGCATGGTGGCACCTGCCTGTAGTCCTACCTACTCGGGAGGCTGAGGCAGGAGGATTGCTTGAGCCCAGGAGTTTGAGGTTGCTGTGAGCTAGGCTGATGCCATGGCACTCTAGCCTGGGCAACAGAGTGAGA